>JACMIF010002211.1:0-19065 GCA_014805445.1 Diplogasteroides magnus | reverse complement strand
ATCGGTTGTCTAGCAGATGCGACAGACAACCGCTCAGCAATGAGTTAGAGAAAAGGAATGCACTAAGTGAGTCGATTGAGAGTCATTTCGAGGTCTCTAGTGGTGAACTCGAATTTCCGTTCTTAATTTTTTGCCAATGTCCCCAATTCTTAGCTCATTGTCTCCTCAAAAGAGGCAATTGATGGCATCTCCGTGAGTGTTTTTTGGTCGTTTCATGACGCAAGGATTTCCCCCTTGATCTAATTTCCTCTCTTTCTCTGTGCAAAATGAACAGAGGGTCGTGTACATGATGATGATGTTCCCTTTCTCATCTATTGGAATTGATCCAATCCCATCTCTGTCTCTTTATAAGTCTTTTTTTTCTATAAAACAATTATTCTGACAATGGCATTTAATTATCTCATCCATTGTGATTTAATGTTTCAAACAAGTTATTTCTCTCTAATTGGTATTCCGTTTTAATCTTGATCTGCGCCACTTCTTCATAACCAGAATCTTGAAGTGATCAGAAGTTCATTTTCTTCTAAAATTGTATTGTTCCTTGCACGTCTATCTCTTCAATTCCACTCGATTATTCAGTTTTTATGATTAATCCCTACTGCGATCGTCTCATAGAAAATATATCAGCTGAGAATATTCATCTTCCAATATCGTCCAACTGTCCCCTTCTCAATAAGTACTCTAATTTCACATTAATGTTTTAATTCGTGTTTTATCAATTGGACTGTAAAATTGCAGCAATATTCGAACGCAGTGCTGTATGTTTGGTGGGTACGAATGCTGTTTTGGTCAATTGCCAATCTGACTTGGGACTGAAAAAGGACACTCAGATCATAAATTGCCTTGCGCGCCATTGAACTTGTGGGAGAAGAATGAGAATCCCCTCAGAGAGGGACAACAATCCAGAAGAGAGAATAGAGAGTGAATGACTGAGAGGGAGGGGAAGATGAATGAAGAAAGACCGTTAGCCACAGTGAAGAAAGGAACTGCCAAGGCCATCCAATTCCAGCTGTCAGGTCAACTCCGAAAAGATTTACAATTACCGCACTTTTCCTCTATTTCAGTCTCTCCCCTGAATCCATACGCTGTACGTTCAAAGGCCCTTGAAAAATTGGCGTCAAGTATGTACTTACTTCTTGATGGAAACAGAATCCGTTTCTGTTTTCTCTGTTCTATCTCATTTCTAATGATCTCTATTCCATCTCCATCTCTTCTCTCTCCTCTTCCTCATTCTCTCGTCTCCTCCAAAAACGCATCCTGGACATGTAAATCTAATCAGTGACTGCCGAGGGCCATCATCCTCTCACTTCTCTGGTCTCTCTCATCAGAATGTACTCTCTCATCCTCTGTCTCTTTCTCTCATCTCTCTTCTCTCTCATCTTCCCCCAGGGAACTGCTGTTTCGGAGGACAGGGAGATGCAAGCGCGTGCTATTGTTGCCTTTCATCCACAATATAAGAAAGAAGGTTTACTTCCCACCACTTCATTCTTTCTTTTTTCGAAATTCGCAAATTGTCAAATCAATCAACATTTTTTGAATATTTCTTGTGGAAGTCGCGTTTATATCTCACTTCTACAGCGAGTATGGTAGAACTACTAATGTTTCATGCAGTCGACAAATTGTGAAAATTCTTCTGTCAGGACTCTTTTCGAACAGTTTCCTGGAAAAATTAGTAGTACCTAGCACGTTGAAAGGGAAGATATTTTATCTGAATTAGGACATTGAGAAGATAAAATGGATTGATGGATAATGATAAATCAGTGCATTACTCTTATCCACTCACAAAGTGAAAACATCTGTTTCAGAACCGGTGGAGAGCTCTTACTTACTCACCTTCTTACTTTCTATGATTACCGGTAACATTTGCTTTCACATTGCCAATAATGATTGAATCTGCTACTCGATCGTCCTATCCTCACCTCCTCCCACTTCCTCGTACTCTCACTCCTACCAGTAACCTTTGAGTAATTCTCAAAAGATTCACTCACTCTCCTTGTTTGCCCGTCATAGGATTCCCTTTCTTAGGTGCATGGAGGTCTTACGCCCATTTCTGCTGTAGTTTCCAGTGCTTATTGACTTTGTCATCCATGGTAGTTATGAACAGTGAACTTCAGTGTGTTCAGACTTTCTCCAGTTTCACGATTCTGTACTTTCCACAATCCATTTCATTCGATACAGTGTTTTTGAACCTTTCTTCTGATCCAAGAAGCGTTTTCTAAAACAGTCAGATAAACAATCGTGCGTATGGAACGCGAAGCAACAGGCGTTATTTCGTTGGTCTACATGGTATCCCAGGGCCACCAGCACTGTTCCATAAAACACCTTTCTTTGTTTTCTATCTCCATAAACAGAAGAGAGACTTCATTTTTCCTGAGAACAGGAACTATCGGCAAATTAAACTGTCATTTACCTACTTGAAGTCAATGCCGACTTGAATTATGCATATGTAACAGTGATTGTGTGTGTTCGTTCCTCCTTTCTCATTTCTTTGCACGGACTCCATTTCAGGCCCTCCCATACACTTTCCCTCGTTCATTCTCTCCCATTACTTTGAAGATGAGCCATTCTAAGATTGCAGTTGAGAGTCAAAATATGTTTCTCGGCATCTTTTTATTAACTTTCTTTGTATACGCACTGATATCATAATTGGTCGCTCAACAACCACTGTTCACTTATAAATGTAATTGGCTACTGTACCTATCGCATCCCTCAAGAAACATGAATCAGTACGAAAAGCTTCATTGTTTTGAATCGTTGTCCATTTGACTAATCCCTCTCTTCCCTCTTTTCCGTTCATCCGTTCTCCATCCCTTGAATATCCTCCACTGGAGGGTCCACTCAAATACTCGTTACTCTACAGATTCTCTCCTTTCTCTCCGTCTCTCACTTCTCCATACTCTCTCATCATCTCTATTTCTCTTTCTCTCTCCATTTTCCTTGTCTCTCGTTCACTGGTCGCTTCTCCTCGTCATTTTCCTTGTCCGCGTCGATGAGGAACTTACTTTAGTTAATAGCAGTCTGTTGCAATTCTGGAACTTTGATTTAGCCCCACGTAGATAAATTCTTGGTTGTGGAGGATCAATTTACACCAACAAGATGTTTCTCAGTCATTAGGTATTGGCTGCCAACTTTATGATCCGTTATTCGTTCTTCACGTTCCCAAGCCTCCACGTCCTGTCTCACCCACTCTAGTCTTTATTGGAAATGATATCTCAAAGTTTATTTGAAAAATTTATTCTTGCGTGATACAAATTGCGTGAAAGATCGCGCGAAATACTATTTATATGTGTTCAAGGTACATACATTCAACGACGATGTGTTGTTGCTGAGGTTGATATCCTCATTATTCGAAGAAAGTACAAATATTGTTGATAATGCCATTGACCTCTTTGATATCAGAGTGCCATCTCCAGGTTTCAAAAACACTTCCTCCCCCTTGGTTCCCTGTCATTGCGGATTTGATGAGGCCTGCCTTGCACTTTTTCATCCTCCCCCACTCTCTTCTTCTTTGTACTCTCTCCATTCCACACACTCTCTCATCTTCTCTCTTTCTCTATTTCTCTCACTTCTTCATTGTCTCTCATTCTCTAATCCCTTTCACAGGTCTTCGTTTGTTGAATGACGACAGTAGACGGGTTGGAGTCGTCGTCTTCTCAGACTTGTACTAGAGAAGAGATCCATTTCAATGTATAGTTAGGCAAATAAGGGTTTTTCGAAGTCCACATCCCGTTCTCGTTAACACTGCACCATAATTGATCAGTCTTTTCGCTCTTTTGATCAACTTGTATTATAGATTACAAGTGCGTTTTAAGCAGGACTCTGGAGGAACTCCATCTCAGTAGATGACTTCCTTATTGAAAACTATTTATCTGCTTCACTCTGCCCTCTAATCCTAGTATTAATGTCCTGAAGATGTCATCATTATCTCCCATTACCAGTTCTATTCTCATCTCCCAGTCACACATTGACATTAATACTAAACTAGGTAGTACCTTGTTGTTATGAAACGTAAACGAGTTCCGCTTGGACCTCCAGATAATAATAATTTTCACTTCATCTGATGTTCTGGCGAGCAAATATTTTTTTCGTTAGTTAGTGAGATCAAATAAGATTAGATCATGTTATCAATATGTTTCAGTCGAAACATATAACCTATCTAAACTAGAAACCCCAATAACCGATTGACTTGCAATATCCAAACTGCCAGCTTCATCCTGACCCCGAACACATTGTGTATTATCTTCTTGTTCCATCTCCTCTGTCTTCTCTATTCTCTCTACTCATCCTTCCCTCTCTCTCCTTCCATCCGTGTGATGTCCCCCCTCCTTATCCATCCTCTATCAATGAACTACCCCCAAGGGCATTGTCTCTGTCTTCTCTGTCTCTCTCCTTTCCCCCACTCTCTCCTCCTTTCAGTCCCTCAGGGGATGAATCAAGGAGTGAAAGAGACAACACAAGTGAGAAGCCTCTTCCCCATTTGTTTCCGTTGCCTCTTCCAATGGCGCGATCCAAATATCCCCGGATAACATGATGAATGTCTTGTCGTTCGTTCTCCTCGTAAAAGGAGTATTTCTCTCACTTCTCTCAGTCTCTCATTCCACCACACTCTCTAACCACCCCATTCTCGACGTTTTCGCGTTTGTTTACAAGCCCGCTCATCCTGTTCCATTTCGGTTGTTAATGTGATTATGAGTCCCGACTGGAGGGATACTGTAAGAGGCAAGAAGACAGACCTTGGTCTAGTAAATGACATTAGTCGAAAGGATAGTTATTTGTTGGAAGGAAGGCAAGAAGGAGAATGTGACGTGGAGGGATTATGTTGGGGAGGAGGACTGAATTGAGATCATTCACATGTTCAGAGTGACATAAACTTTATCTAAAGTGTGGATGGTGTGAAAGCAGTCATGAAATCTGATTTTTGAAGTATCTCTGTTAACTCTATTCGATTTCTGAACTACCTTACATCACAAACGCATATACAACCCGACGTTTTGATTAAATTATTATTGTGAAACATATCTGATAGTGAGCAGATTGTTTTTGATGCGACAATATTGATGAATCATGGCAGCTTTTTCGAGGAAATGAAGAACACGGTCCGTTTCTGCCAAGCTGATTCATTGACCAAATGGAGTGTAGATCTTTTGAACCTTGACTTATATTCGATTGGGCCTGCTTGATGGAGGAGATTATCTAATGAAGATGAAGGGATTAGGGCATCCTTCGTGTATTTTCGTCTCTTTTCCGAGTATTGTTTTCATGTTATTATGTGAGAAGGAAAGGCTTTTCTTTTCCTTTACTTCATCCATTTCCATTCCATCATCTATCACATGCACTGGCTTCATTACATCAGAATATCCGTCGTCTATTCTCTCCCTTTATGTCATCCCATTCTTCTCTTCCCAACTCCACTCCATAAAAGCCTTTCCCCCCCCCCCTCGTCGTTTTCTCACATTTCACTCCCGGGGTCACTTCAAGCCTCCCACCACTAATCCTCTTCCTGCCACAGGCCAAACCCGCTAATCCCACACATGGACCCACGAAAACTAAACTTGTCCGTAACTAGGATCACATCCGTGAAAAGAACAACGAATCCGCGAAGTAAACCACGGATGCCCTACTGTAATTTCGATTATCGATCGGCGTGGGAATTTTGCATTTTTCATGTTTGTTTCGATTTCAAGCATTTGCCTGTTGCAGATCGGTGCAGCGGACGTGGATTGAGGTCCATTCACCCCGTCTACCTACTTGCCTTCCGGTGAGCGAAAGCTTATTGAATTTCTATAACGATTTTTATTGCTAATTGTAAGAAGCGTTTTAGGGGATCAAGATTAAAAATGAGCTGAGATTCTTGAATAATTGTGTGTATTCTTCAGACATGGCAAGTGGCGGGCAGGAAGGAGGTGGAGGAAGTGGATTCTCATCTCCTCTCACTGGAGTTGCTCCATATTGGGCGGAACTGTTGGAGAAGGAGTTCGACAAGGCATTCGTGTCCCTCGATCTTCTACTAGGAGAGATCGACTCTGACCAAGTGATCTTTTATTTACTCTATTAACACTTTCGATAGGATTTATGTTTATGCGCATTTCTTATCTGAAATTGTCTTCTTTGGCACTAGTTTTGTATGATTTCTTTTCCCTCCTATCGCTTTGAAGTCTCTGTTATTCCTTTTGAGTCGGTGGGAATCTTTAAAAATCAATAGTTGTCTAAAATTGATCTCTAAAATATTATTACTGTTCTTCCCAATAGATTGTCCATTGATTGGTTGAGGTGGAGATCACATACGAGGGTCGACAGAAGATGACTGCACTCTCTTCTGCCTTTGCCCAGTTGATGCACAAGACACAGATGCTCAACTACAACCTATCCAGGTATTCATTGTCATTATTCTTTCAACTGAATTTTAAATTTAATGATTTTAAAAAGTAAATATTTGAGGACGGAACGGGAGATGTCTACTGCCCGTGAGGAGTTGATCGTTGCCAAGGCAGAAAGAATGAACAAGGAGAAGGAGGCTAACGATCTCATGCTTCAGGTGATAATTAGAGGGGTACATCACAATATGGAATTTCAATGTAAGCTGTTTCTTTATACCAATCACTTTGTGGCATTCATCGATATAATAGTGGCTGTTGAATCTTTTTAAAGTGTATAACGTGTACTAATTGACTATACCTTTTCGAAGTGCCGTTTTATCTATGTCCAGTGACACAATTCTTGCAGGTGCATTCTCTTCAATGTCAACTTCACGCGAAGACTGCCCCTCACGAGAGTGACATGATCAAGAAGAAACTGGTATGTCATTCCTTATCCTTGTCGGTGTTAAAATCACGGTTGAATGAATTCTTGCTTGCCTGTATCTCCCTAGACTGGAAAGTTCTCAATAGACAGATGATTTGTTTAAAGGACCCCTCTGGTGAATGTTCAACTCTTATAAACTGGAAGCGCAGTACGATAGGGGTGATGCTAATGTGTTCATCTGCCAAAGGAAGATGGATTTAAAAAATTCTACAAGGCAGGAGAGCCTAAGAAAGACACATTGCGGATCAGGAAATGTCGCGCGAATTTGAAATTTTTAAAATGTTTTTCGCGTTTCAGCTTTCCTTTTCGTTGAGTGGCTTCCAATTGCATTTATTCACCCCGCATTGGCTCGGTAAAAGTGCAATGGCTTCAACGATATAAATAAACAGGGGTTAATTGTTGCAAGAACGAAAATTTTGACTGAACTTCTTACCGTAATGTTCATTTATTGATTAGGTAAAAATCGCGACAGGAGTTCAAGAAATCATTCACCAGAGAGGTCCTTTAAGACCAGTATTAAGTGAGATTGAGATTGTTTCCTAGCATCTTGGATATATGGGCAACTATATGCGCAGAATCACTGGGAGAATAAAATTGATTAATTGATTTTTTTAGTTCTCTTGTATATACTTTTATACAAAATGTTAGTATTTTGTCATGAATGACCGTAGCTTATCGATTGTATGAGTCATTCGTTGCAGGAATCTGAGATGGGACTGATGCGAGCAGAGCGTCTCCCGTCATTGAGGACTGAGTGCGAGGCCGAGATTCTGAGGAAGGAGAACACGAGGTGAGAGAAGGGTTACGGTAGCTCGGTAAGGGCAGAGGAAGACTCAAGATTACTGTATGTGTAAACATTGTCAAAAGATAAGCGCACAAAATCAGTTTTACTCATGCTATCGAAATTGTAAGTTAACAATGAATTTATTTGCCTGTTGTTCCGTGAGTGCATCTTGCTTTATGCCTCTACTGAAAGTATAGGTTTTACCAAACGGCTATTGTAGTCGGGGTTACTGTAAGTCTTTTGAGATGGCGTCGTCTGGTGAGTGCACTGGAGAATGAAGTATTCGGAGCGAGGCTGGCTGCCAAGTATCTGGATAAGGTTAGTGAGGGAGAGTGGAGAGAGTGGACAAGGGACCTTTTGGGAATCAAGAGGGAGTGATATAGATTGTAATTCATGGAATTACAATTCAAACAGTGGTCGGAGTTGTTAATTAACTATCAGATGATGATCTAACTTTGATTGTAGGAACTGGCTGGTCGCATTCAGCAGATTCAACTATTGGGAAGGAACATGCGGGGAATCGAACACGGTCAGTCCATCAGTCAATTTCAAACCTGGCTGAAGTATGCAACAATTGATTGCTATAACTACCGGATTTTTCATTTTATGTCCTGGCTCGCGAAAACTTTAAAATGCTGTGAAATTTGGTCGCACTTATTTTCCTTTTCTTGTTTTATCTTGTTCTAAACCAAAATAATCTAGATCGGCTATGGAACCAATTGGAGGCAGAGATTCATCTCCACAGACACAAGACCGTCATTCGAGCGTGCAGGTACTGTAGATCCTATTGTAGCATGGGTATGATACTGCCGTATCCGTATCCTAGCTGTTAAAAACATTTCTCATTGGTTATTCAGAAATTATTTGGTTGCGGCATTATTATGCCCCTACAGGAAATTGAACAACTTATAAAGATTCGGTATTACCGTAACCCTTTCAGGGGCCGTGGTCAGACGAAGGGTCTGCGTGCACCCGGACCGGGTAGGAATACGGTAGATGCAGCGACGGAGTGCGAATCCATATCCGGTAAGCGCTTTCCAGAATTTGTTTCGCTAGAGAAAACGATTTTGAGACAACTTTATTACTATGTACATGAATACTCTTGTTAATTTCATGTCCGATTTATGCATGTGAATTTCAATTTTATGCAATTCATGTCAATTTGTCGTTCAGGAGAGTCGAATGCCCACAATCGCATTCGTCGAAGGAAGGGAGTGGGAGAGAGCAGAAAGGTCGTACTGAGGAAGGAACCACATGAGGGACTCGGCATCTCCATTACGGTAGGATGGACAAGTTGAGCGGATTGATAGGACATTACAGTTTTGTTTCTAGTGATTGAGGAAGAAACCGAATCGTAAGTTAGCGAGGAATTGATAATTAAAGTATGAGAGAGGATGGGATGCGTAGCGTTTCAGCCATTCACAAAATGTTAAATTACAGGGTGGCACTGAACATGCTCTGCCCATCGTCGTTTCTGAGATCCAGCCTGGACAGCCGGCCGACAGGTACTGTAGTTTGATCTCTGATCTTTAGTTATAGTTTGATCATCCATCTTCTCAGATGCGGTAATCTCTTCGTCGGCGACGCTATTCTCTCCGTGAACGGATTCGACCTGCGAAATGCGAAGCACCAGGAGGCAGTGGATATTCTCTCTGCCCAGGTACTGTAGTCAGATTTTCGTGACGGGATACTAATGACCGCGACGAATCAGAGCATGCGCTGCGGTCATTGAAAACATTTGCAGCAGTTTTAACAAACTTGCATATTTAGCAAGGAGATCTTGTGATGGATGTTGTCTTCGTGTCTCCAGATGAGGATTCGGATGACGATGGAACTGTGCTGATTGAGGATGAAACGGGAGCTGTGTGAGTGAAGGGAAAGGGATTCATTTGAAGGGGGTGTAGAAATGGGGGCGTGGACTGACAAGAGAGGGATAGTACGCTGTGATTACATACATTATGGAAGAAATGTGTTTGTGATTGTAGATAGGTCAGGGCCTAGACATATCGTTATGAGAAATGTTGAGATAATAAATTTGATAGCAGTGGAAACGAATCACCACGTTCACTCTTTTCTAACCTTTCACCATTGCAGCTATCACCTCTACGACAATGACAACCGCAGTGGTGGCATGAGAGGAGAAGGAGGTTACAGTACCCCTGACTTTCCCCTCGAGAGATAGAAGTCCTTGCAGGTGGCAGCACAGGAGTGACAGAGGAGAGAGGGTCGTCAGCCTCCACCACTCGCTCCTCTCCCATGTCCAATCAGACTGGACACTCGGACTAATCGATACTCCTACAGTACCCCCAGACATTCCATACGGGAACCCTAATCAGTTTGAATTTGGGGTTTACAGCCGTTGTTGCTTTTGAATCCTCAATTTGAACTCCCCGACTAATTAACTTGCGCTCTTTCTTGCCATGGTAAATGAGACGTGCTTTGATCTAGTGCCTACCCTTCTTTCTCTTATTTCTTATTGCCACATGACGGATACGGTGTACTTTTTGTAGTTTTGTTCTTCTTAGTCGGATCATTTGTACAATCCCGTTTCATGAATCACGGTAGCTACAGTAGTTGGATACTCTTTCTGCCCATGGTGCTATAGCAAACTGAGAGATTACGGTGTTGCAAATACACACAAGTGTTTGTTCGTTAGTTGCGCCAATTATCTTATTGTACACTTACTTGCTTTTGTTTGGAAAGAGATGAAATTATTTTTGCTTATTTCGAATTCAGTTTATATACACAAAACAGCACAAATGAAATGGAAATAGATTGTACAGCGAAGCAAAATATGAACAACTATTGTTTAGGAATTGTCCACTCTTCCAATCAACACTACACAACAAAGAATGACAAGTAGAAGAATGGAGAGACCAGAAATGTCACAGGGAAGGAAGACCGGTGATTATGATAAAGGGAGCACCATCATTACTACGGTAAATGGTAGAGAGTACGGTAGAAACAAGAACAAATGAAGAGAATGACTATTCTAAGTGATGAATGAGGAAAACCTTTTAGTATCCCTTAGAGATCTGTCTCGTATTAGGACAGTAATCAGATTGATGGGCATATTGTCCAGTGGCACCACACAGAGAACACACCTTACGAAGGAGACGAGTACATCTGAAAAGAGGGAAATGAAACAGATCGAGACCCTATTCTGACGTCCAAGTCCTACTGTACATCAAGACATGTCACTTCTAATTAAAAGCCAAAATCTAGTCTATACATGAACATCTCAAGTGGCAATGGAGTGACTACACACTCATACAAAGATAAGCTTCTGTGTTCACTACAAGAATACACTAATATGGTATAAGCTAACGTAATGATTCCAGTGTTGGGATCCCTTGTGACATGTCCTCTCCATGATCCTCTGTCTCCCAATCGAGGAAGGGGATGGAGATTACGCATCAATGCAGACTGCACCTCACACTGGTAACAGTACTTGCACACCTGAATAGATAGTCATTGAGGACACCTCGAAAATAATCAACGGATAGATACCCATGGGTGGTACATCTATATAAGAATAGTGACAATGTCCCACCTCATCTCCCTGTGCAGTCATCTGTGATGCATTGGCCTTCCTCAATTGTAGCATCTGCTTGGGTGAGTCCCTGAATGAATCATCCATCTACTGGTGTGAAAGACAAATGAGCTATGGACAATTGCACCATAATGGTGAAATGGACACTTGCGCCTTTAGAGCGACGAAGACGATGGCACATCTGACCATGTCACCATTATGGCGCAAATGTTCATGACTCACATGTCTTTCACCCATCTACTTCCCATTTAAAGTTCACTGGACTGACTATTACATGAGTTACAACCAGTCGATGGAAGGAAAGAGGTATTCGTACCTTGAAGTGAATGAAGAATCATGAGAAAGAGTTGGAGATGGAGGAGGAGATCGTTGATGGACAGGAATGAACTCAAGATCTGTCTGAATACTCATCATTCCCTTACAACCAGTAAAATGTAGTCGTACCTTGGTTGTAGAGAGGCCTCCCCTGTACCTCAGATGTGAAGGAAGGAGTTGTAGTTGTTGAGTGACGTAGAAGTCATAGATGATAGTGGATGGAGAGAGGATGAGTGCAGGAGGACGACGATGGCAAGACATCTCAAATCAATCAATAATGAAATGGAAGGATAGGGATATTACTACTCGGAAGTTTATCATCCCTAATCTGTTCAATGCTGTCATCACTCAAATTCATATACGAAATCTTGCAAGAGATTGAGCAGATCAGATAACACAAATTCAACAACAACCACTCGTAAACCCACTTGAATCGAAGAAGAAGTAGTTCCATTGTTCAATCACAAAGGACACGCCCCTGTAATCCCACACGAGTCGTGAGAAATGAGCTACCGTTCCCACGCTTCTTTTCCCGTAGCGTAGGCAGAGGGAGGGGGAGGAGGGAAAGTGCGTGGGAAAATGAGACAATTCCCACGCTTATGAAATTGCCACCCTAATGAAATTCCCACCGTTATGAAATGTTGAAGTTTCATAACGGTGACGTGTCATGAACATAGTTACAGGTTGAAACTCTTTAGATAGCATTAATCACGAGTGTACACTCAATATACTGACCATAGATCTTCTTACTTGTTCATAGGTGAAAGGCAAAGTGCATCAGGACATTTGCGCCATATTACTGAAATAGACAGATATGCTATCATTGTGCTATTTCTCACGGCGCATGTGCCCATTTTACCATTTCGGCGCAAATGACCATGGCGCTAGTGTCTTTGACCCGATTCCATTCTTATCACTCTCATGTTCAGATGCATCAAGGATGACTATTTACCGTATTAAATGTTTAGCTGTGAACCCATTGAGAAGATGATTGTAGTGTTAATTTGTCGTGTTTATCATCAATCACTTGGGCATCGTGTGGTCGTATCACAAATTGGTAATGAAATGTGTTCAATGCATTCGGAACGGACGGCAGGAAGTGGAATATCAGAATGGACCGGTTGGGACAATGGATGAGTGCACCAAAAGCACGTCATGGGCATCCACAAGGCACACACCAGGAGTCAATTATGCCCATGGCGCACTAGTCGCGCACCCGCGAAAACAAGGCACAACGGAAGGAAACAACAAGAAACAGCCAAACGATACTGTAATATCTCCTCTCTCTATATCATAAATCACAAAGGAATAGGAATATGTATATTGTGCATAAAGTACTTTGTACTAGTGAAAAAAGACGCGAACGGGTCGGGGACCCGCCACGATCACCCTCAACAACCACGGATTACGGTAGATAAGATATGCATACGGTAATCTCATTGGAGTGGATGAGGAGGAATAAAAAGAGAAAACTACCTACAATGGAAGACGTTATTATGCCTGTACACAATAAGACACTTTTCTGGCAAATTCTGACTGGATTCTACGCATTTTCCGAAGTTTCAACCGATTTTGTTAGTAAACGATGAGAATTTGTTGATCGGAAGATGAGAAGAATCCTATTCCAATCAAAGTTGAGAAGACGTAGAATGTACAACAAGTCTGGGCCTTACTCTTATTTGACGATGAGACCAATGGGCATATTATATGCAAGGGGATGGAAATATGGCAACGATGGACTACCTAATGATCAGATCGATCATTTCAACTCTCTTCTACCTCGAATTGTTCATCTCTGCTATCGTAGTGGGCACTGAGGCATCCTTCAGGGGCAAGTCTTCCAGAATCTGAACTTTGACACAATGAACACCATACAGTAATCGTAAGAGATACTGTAACTGAGACAATGAATCAATAATCCCACCTGGATAAGGTTGTCGATACCCTCCAGATAACCGTCTTCTCCATTTCCAGGCACCCACTTTGCTCTGTGAGTCAATGTTCGACCGCACGGTACTCTGAAAGATATACTACCGTAATCTTGTTTTCCCCACGAGATCAACAAACCTGACAGCCTTTGCAAAGTCGATCATCCATACTCCCACCTTCTCCTTGTCAAACATGAGCAGCAACGATGAGCCAACGACCTGAACAGAATACTGTAATACAGAATTCGTTGAGAGAATGAGAACATTGTATAGACTCAAAAACTCACTTCATGTTCCCTGTAGAAGGAACTCTTCTCAACAGCCGCTCTGAGGCCCTTCAGCCTCTTCAGAAGACCTTCTGTTATTCGTTTCCTGAACATATTTCGTAAATTCCCAAACTATAGTAATAGAGAATTCGGTATAAGAGTCAGAAACCAACCTATCTTCTCCCATGAACATTCTCATCACTCCCGCTACATCGGCAGCAGTTCGCACCTTCTTGAAGCTCTTTTCTGTCGATCCACCGGCCATCTAAGCAAAACTACCGTAACCCTATTTTCGTTGTGAGAGTCGGTTACCTTGGCTGCCTCGATGCGGAATCCGAGAGAGGCGGTGGAGCTTTCCTGCTCTCTGAACTGCATGTACCGTAGCTTGGTGATCTCGCCGCGCTTCCTGCAAATCAGGGATTTTGTTTCATTGATTGTTGTCCCGTGACTAAATCGGTCCCGGTTCAATCGGGTTGAGCTCATTAACGCCCAAAGTGTGACCGTTAATGATTGATAAAGATGGTTATGGGGAGAGGGAGACAAGGGGGAAAGGGTCGGGTCGTAGGGTTAGGGTTATGCATTCAATGATAGAATGAGAGGCAATTGAACGACAAGAAGGGATGAGTGTGAGACAATTCATCAAGGGTTCGAATTGCTAACGTTACTACGCACATGGGTACCCCTGTTATCGGGTCGATTTACAGCCAGAGCTGAGTTCCTCACACAGAAAGATACCCATTTCATGAAGGCGCATAAGGGCTCATATCACACAAAAGCCACCAGTGAAATAGGGGAAAAGCCATGGCAGAAAGAGAGTTGATAACTTGCACTTTTGATCGAAGAAGTTGATATCTTTGCACTGAATTGATCGAAGGAACTCCGGAAAAGAGGCATGATACCCATAAAAGCTCGTGCTTCACGCGATCAAAGGTACAAGTATTCTCTATGGTTGTATGGGGGCCCTATCGACTCTACTCTCGTGTATCATTTCATAGTTGTCAATCAGCCAATCAAAATGTGGTCCGATTAATAAATGTTGACGTCAGAGGCCCGATCACTGAACGTTGTTCACGGTCCTTTTCATTCTGCACGCAATGTCCTAACAAACCTCGCAAAGGATGCAATAAAAGTAACAGGCGCGAGAACGAAATCGACCCATGTCAAAACGAAACGAAAGAGGACAGCAGTGCAAATACAGAAGAGGAAGTACAGAAGAATGAAGACTTGTGCCATTCACAAAGGAACAGCTAAACAATGAAAAAGTGGAAGTAGAGAATGGTTCAGAAAATGAGAAGAATCGATAAAGAACGACGTTGAAAATATTCAATGTTACAGTATCTGACCTTTCTTCCTCTGTGGGCTCGAACGGATCGATGGCGACCATCTTCTCATACAGATCCTTCCTCATCTTCGTGTTGGACACTTCAGACTCCAGGAATGTTCGAGTTCCTGAATCAGGATCAATTAAACTCAATAGACTACCGTAATCAGAAGATGTTAAGAAGACAAGACGAGGACGAACTTGTATACATTTTGGTTATATCTGACCGATTTTGACGTCCATAATGGCGGTTTGGGAAGGATTCGAAAACCTCGACAGAAGGTCCTCGATCTCGATAAACGCTGCAATATCACACTGTAATGAAAAATAATTCTAATGTTCAACAACAGTATGAAATGATATATGCAGTAAAATACTCACTCTCGCAATTCTTCTCTATGAGCTGGTAGAACTTGGGCGCGTATTGACTGAGGACAGGGTCATCCTGAACAAATTTGAATTAACTCTTAATCTTTCTATTTCGAGAAGAGAAAATATTGTTAAACTGCTCACATGAATAGCTTGATAGGCCAGGCCTTCTGTACACAATCCCGTCTGCTTCTTGTAGAGAGAATTAGAGGAAGCGGGCACAATGCTACCTGAAATAACCATATTAAACAAAGAACTTACAGTAACATCTAAATTCCAGCCAGGAATAAACAAAATCATGCTGACCCTCGTGTCCGGAGAGTTGGAACCAATTCTTGAGTCGCTCCTTCAGCCAGCAGTCAATCGACTCCTTGGGAAGGGCCGTAATGGCCATCGTCTCTACGGAAACCTGAAATGAATGCACTTTACACAAGTTACCACAATTTAGTTAGTGCTCAAATTGTGGGACACTCCCTAAGCTTTCCATTTCAGCTGCTTATCTCTAAGTAAACACCAAATGTCAGCAAGACACGTGAGTCGACTTTAAGGGGAGGAAAAGCGAGAAACTCGCGACAGTTCTCATGTTGTCGCTCGTTTCCTTCCGATTCTTCCGTATCGTCAAACATTGACGCATCAACAGGCGAAAACGTCCCCACACATACATATAAACTGCTATGTTTTCGCGGTGCCCCAGGCATTACTCATACGATGAGTCGTTCTTCAAATAATCCTCTGAATACACGAATATTACTACTTCTTCTAAGGGAACGAAAGGCGGGAAAGGGCTCGAAACCGTATCATACCTCCGCATTCAACATTCGCGGACGACGTGGAGCCTCATGACTAGCAGCGAGAGCAAATACGCCGCAGAAAAGCTCTCATAACAAAACTGCGTGTGGTTGAGAGTGCATTTCGCGCACCTCGACTTTTCGTAAAAAGCGACCGCACACTTTACCTCACCACGCCGACGATTGACGGTGGCAGTTCCCAGACCTACCGTACTTTCGGTGCGGCGGTCAGTTCGCAGGGCGCAGGCATGATTCTCACTGGGGCAGCTCCCGCTGCCTCACTACTCTCCTATTATTGGCGCGACCACTTCCCCTATAGCGCAGTCGGTAGCGAGCTGCGATGTACACCCGAGAGGTCAACGGTTCGATCCCCCTCTCGTTGTTTGGCCGAGTGGTGTGCAGAGTGCATGTACACCAATGTACCTCCTTGAATCGCCGTGTAAATTAAACGACAAATCAATGTCTTGTGAGTGACAGGATGGGTAAATGACGAATAATCTGGGTACGCGAGCAAACTAAGAGTTGGTAGCGGGCCGTATTAGAGCTGATAATGAGGGAGAAACTTGACTCTCTCACCATTAATGATTGTTCTCCAGCCCCAGTCATGTGAGAATACTAGCAAGGAAAAGGGCGCTTAGTTGAAATAGTCGAGTGGGGGTGGAGGGCAAGATTACCATCTACAGCATACGTTGTCCCGATTACTATCTGTGGACAACTACTTGCGAAAAATACCAGACGTGCTAAACAATGGAAGTCACAGATCACACACACACACCTGTAGTTTCTTTTCTTCTTGATACTTTTCCGTAGAACAGGAGTTATGACGCTTGAACTTGGAATGACCAAATAGCTTTCGGCCCAGTAGAAGCAGAGGACTTTCGGTTTCCAAGGAGTAGCAACCAGGCGATTTGACGCTATCCATTGGAAGACTGTCTGGCGTTGGGCACGGCTCACCTAGTAGAGGCGATAGGAATCTACGGAGTGGTGACTTTCGCCGATGATAAACGGCTCCGCCGGGTATGGTAAGACTCGTCGTGGGACCCGTCGGTACCATTATCGATTGATTCGGACAATGGGAAAGACACGTTGTGGTCGGTATTCTGTCGAACTGACGTCTGGTACGAGAAAGGGAAAGGGGAGGAGATAAGGGAGAAGAGTGAGACTGTAGTGAGAGAAGAAGAGAGAGTATGGGAAATGACGAGAGTCAGACAAGAATCAGAATACAGAAAGGACTTTGACTCGGTAGTGCAAAATCCATCGCTTTTTTGACGTCAGCAGAAGGAAGCCAATGGGAGGGGAAATGTTCATTCGAAGGAAAGAAACACCTTATATGTTGTGACTCATGATGTATATTCACACTTCCAATAGGAACAACACTACAGACTACAAATGACGATTAGAGACCGCTTAGTGAGTCCTCTCACCATCACATGACAACATTCCACACAAGATCAGAAAGCGATTTAGTAAAGACCACATTCCCTTATCGGCCTCATTATCTACCTTTTACTCATTAGAAATCGAATGACTGTACAGCTGACTGTATATCTACAATCACAGTTACGCACAGTATTGGCATACTTTGGAAGAGGGGGCAAATTCCGCCTTTCCCATCGTTGACTTTTCGTCGAAATATGCACTGCAATGAGCGGCGATTATTACACCCAATCCCTTGAGGATTACGGTGGAATTCGTGGCGAGAAACGACCAAAGCAGACATTGCAGATGAACATGAGAGTGGCACATAACCGATGGAAAGGGGCACAACACAAACATCGACAATTAATCCTTTGACTATTTCAGATCACGAGACGTTTCTGCGAATACATAAAAAAGGTAGGTAGTTCACCTCAAGCAAGTGATCTGATCAGAGAAAAAAGGCTTTTGTGGTTTGTGGATGCTGTTTCAACGACCGTTTTGTCCACCAATGATGAAAGCTTTTCATGAAAGTCGAAATGAAGGTAAGATCACCGGATCCCAAGCATGTCCACAGTCTAGAAAGTCGTTTCACGTATACCGAAGTAGTCTGCCAAGTCTAGTGTTTTAAAGAAGTAAAAAATGGAGATTCTGGGTCAACCATTCTGACAACATAGCGTTGATAAGCATCGTTGATTACATAGAAAGCCGAAAGCTTATATTTAAAAAAAATTAAACAGCCGTAATGCAGTTGTCAAAAAATGAGAAAGTTGCAGTTTGTAGTTTGAAAGCGAATTTCAACTACAAACTACAACATTCTCTTGAAGCACTCGCAAACGTTCTAGTTCGTTTTATATGAAATATTTAAAAGTTTTTTTATAGTTTCCGACTAATTCGAGTGCGGTAAACACAGAAATAAAACCATGAAGCTCGAAATAGCGGCTGACACGTGAAATGGAAAAGAAAAGATTACGGTATGACTACCACACCGCCAATGAAATTCCGCAGGGATTTCCGTGCAGGACTATTTTTGACCAACGAGAATTTCTCCATTTTTTTACTTCTTTAAGGGAATGGCCTTTGCTCACATTCGTCGAAGAACATCTGGGACATATGAATCACGTAGTATATGAAGGCATCCGCATAACACTCGACCATGCTGTGGTACTAGGACAGGATGTTCAGCTAGAATCTTGAAAAAATAATTTTAGATACATTTTCATGCGCTGATTACAGCTGCACAAACGGTGTATTTTTACAAAATTTATTTCTCGAGATATTGACAATAATGTATTGGCGCAATCACGAAAATCATCTCCAATCTTTTGACAATATCTCGATGAATTTTTGATGAAACATCAACATCAAGCACATGAATCCAGAGGGAATGGCATCCCGCATAATACTGTTTTGTTTTTAATACAAAGTTTTCACGTTTTCATATTCGCCTGAGGGCTCAAACTTTCTCATTTGCATAACTTTTTGGCCTTCAGACTCCCCCCTCCATTTTTTTCACAGGGCGAT
>JACMIF010002210.1:0-19069 GCA_014805445.1 Diplogasteroides magnus | reverse complement strand
ATATCAATGCCTATGTCGTCTTTTTGCGTTAAGTAGGAGCATAACTGTGTTGTGAAGATAGATTCTGCCTTTCCGATTGAATATTGCAATCTCACTGTCGTCACCACGTAGCTTATTGGTGAGCGAATACACGGGAAGAAGAACTGCTGAATCAATCTATTGACTACTGTCTCAATTTCTACACTAAGACCATGAAGAGGGGCACTGTGGAAATCGTTGGGGAGCCTAGCGTAAACGATTCAGTTATACTTCACAGGATCGTGGCTTGTGCTTCTGCCCTTGGACTATATAGCAAATGTAGGCAATGAAATATCATTTGCATCTATTCTACACGAACATTTCAGGCTACGGTTCTTCGGAGCTACAGTTCTTTAGACTGACTGACCAACATCTCTACCAATATGCAATTAGAAAAAGTTCTTTAGAAATTGGAGTGTATTCTTCAATTTCACTAATAACACCGAAAGGATTCCGGGATGCTATACAGGTACATTAGTGAGAAAACGTCTGTTACAATTCGTTTTTTGCCACCATAGTTCGAATTCCATGAAATCTTTTTTTTAGTAATACTTGACCACATGACTGATTTTTGCTGAATAGGACGACCCTGTAGATGTGTAAAAGATATAAAAAATTTTACCCAAGGTGGTCCACCCCGGTAAGACTACTTCCATGAAAATTTCATGGGTCTAGCTCCTCATTTAACAAAAATAGCTTTTTTAGGAGGCCGTTTTTCAGAAACCCGAAACTTTGAGGACGATCTATTATTGTGGAAAACGGACTTGACATAGCTGGTACACATGTGACATTTTGGCGGTCTCAAAGTCTGATCGCAAAGTGTAAATTTCATAATATTGGAATCATGAAACATATTTTAACTTCTCTGTGAAAGTGCGAATTTGATGTATTTTTCAAATTTTATAGATGCAGACTAATTAAAATTGATTTTTAAAAACATTTTGGACACATCTGAACATGTATCAACCGAAATATCGATGAAAATCGTATGGTCACAGAAATATTCCGTTATGTTTCACGGCCTCTTAATATGTTCGGATAATCAACAGGAGACATGGAATTTTTCAATTCCGTTTTCCACAATAATAAGTGAGTATACCAAAATGGTTCCTATTAGGGGTTCTAAATCGGTAAAACCGACGGCTCGGTAATCGGCATAAAAAATGATGCCGTTTTACCGTGCATTTGCATTACCGAGTCGGTTTACCGACCGACGAGACTCGTCGAGTCGTTTTACCGGGTGGTCGGTCGGTAAATCGACTTTTTCGCGAAAGAGCGAAGAAAAATGATAGATCAACGTGGCAAACAGACAGGCTAGCGTGCCACGTCACGCCACGCTGGCACAAAGGACAATGAGAAATGAAGGAGGGGGAGTTGACGTCGAAATGTATGTTTCGACGATCATACCTATTCTCGCTACGCGATTTTTCAGCAATTTTATTAAATTATTGTCTCTCAGATAAGTTTCAGCCAAATCGTATATATCTGGAACAGTCCGTACGACACAACAAACGAAATATGTAGAAGTGTAAACATATCCCAAATGGTACGCAAATGCGGCGGTAGACCGAAATCCTCTACCGTTTTAGAACCCCCAGTTCATATTAAGCTACAAAGGCTCCACTACATCCCTGAGAAATTGCATGCCAATACCGTAACTGGCTACTTCACAGCGAATTTTTATTTGCTCCGAAAATCGCATATTTTGCACTATTTTCATTGGAAACTGGAAATTTCGGCTCCGAAAAAGCTCTTTCATGGAGATTCGATAACTTTGAGCAAAGTTGTGGAAAAAACTAGGTGGGAACAGACTTATGTTCGTATGCATTTGAAGGGTGCTGAAACTTTTCTTTAATCGGGAGCGTATCTATAAATCGAAGAGTTTCATCGACTGACCAACCAACATGTACATATGCCACTAGAAAACATCATTATTAGTTGTTCAAAGATATATCAATAAGACATTTCAGGAGTTCCTTACATCTTCTTCCGATGTTAAACATATTCGTTTCCACGTTGCAGAAGATTTCGACGTTACCGTGCTGGAAGAGATTCGAGCTGACGAAAGCACAGTCAAATCTTTCGTTTCTTTGCATATTACGTCTCTGCATTATACGCGTCAAAATCATCATGTCATCACGAAATTATCGGAAAAACAATCCGAAATATGGATTCACCTTCACTCATATTCCCTTTGATCCTGTACCTCAGTAAGAAATATATGTATATTAATTACCTCTTTCCTGACGCATTTTACGAATGAAAGACTCTTTACAACCCATAAATTTATATTCTTCGCAGTTGTTTAATCACTTATTTTATGAATAAAGTCAAAGATAATGCCATGACCATGTCGTGTTGAGTATAAAGCACGGGATTATGAAACTTGCATTCAGACACTTCGAAAAGGAAAGAAGGAGATGATTTAGTTTTATCAATATTTGCAATTATCCCTGCGCGGAATATTGTTGCATGGAAATGCAGAAATGTCCTGTGCTTACGTTTTTGTGCGGAAATGTCGTCATCTCTAGGATCACAATTGTACGTCATCGTAGATGAGGAAATAAAATAAAATGGAGTTGAAAAATGAAATCATCATAAAAAATTGATCTAGTATGTTTAGTTTCATTCAAATTGGTTGTCTAGAATTGGTGATATAATAAAAACCTCAAAAGTGGGGATATTGATCGTGGGACCCCTTCGACGTGTTGTGATCATTGAAAGAAGGGAAGTTTCTTTTTTTGACTGATCGAAGACACTCTTCATGTCCAAAGAATATGCTCTGATTGTATTGTATTGTATGGGACACAAAAGCCTCACTCGCCCTACCACGTGTACCTCATCTTGTGTTCACGGTGAATGAGCTATGGAATGCTCCCAACGCTATTAATGCGATTCCGCGCAACATTCGATGCATCGATTGACCAAGTCTGATAGTCAGATGAGTTATAGGAATCCTCATCTTGTTATCTTGTTGTATTTACTCTGGGTATCGCTCATGGACATTGTCATTACATCTTTTTCTGCGTATAGATTGATCCCCGACGGGAAATCCCGTCTTAGGTCATAGTTACATAAGAGAAGACAGAGAATTAGAGAGACAAAGAAACTTGCGAGAGAGAATCCAAATGCTGTGCCTGTGTCTTTCTTATATAGCTTGCTTTTCTTTCCCACTAAATGCTCTAATCTTTCAGGTATGTGTGAATCTGCTATTCTTCCTAACTTGCCGGCTGAGATATTGGGGAGAATTTTTCTCGAATTGGATCGCACGTCCGTAAAGGCGCTTAAAAATACATGTGAGCGACTAGCGAAACTGCAGTTTCGTCGGCATGAAATCAATATACGAATGGATTTTTCTTCCGATGGCAAAGCTGAAATAACTTTCCGCCTCACTCGCATAAGGAAGATACCGCATCTAACATTTGAACAAGGGCTATGCGTCAAGAATAATCTATCCAAGTTTCACCCTTGGCTTTTGAATCAATCTGTCGACTATTGTATCAATTTCTACACTAAGACCATGAAGAGCAGCAAAGTGGAAATCTTGGGAGAGCCTAAGGGAATCGATTCAACGATGCTTAACAGAATCGTTGATTGCGCTATTTCTCTTCGACTAAATATCAAAAGTTTGCAATTAACACGAACTCCAGGTAATTACCAAACAAATTCAACTCATAATGGAGCAAATGTCAAAATCAATTTAGGGGCCAAAAATGTTGTGTTTATGGTTACACTAGGTGAGAAAAACCCATATGGTCAGTTGTTGCCTCACTCGGTCTTCCTGGGACGATTTTTCAAAATATCGGTCATGTGGCGCTTGATGACCAAACTTTGGAAAATCATATCTTTCTTCCCAGAAGGAATTGAGAGTCCAAATTTCTCTATTTCTAGTGAAAGCGAGCTTCAAATAGCATCTCGTCCGTTTATTCATGCGTACATTCTTCCTCTGAAAGCATGCACTTGCCGGAGAAACATAGGTAAAAGAATCGAGAATCGCCCCGAAATTGGCGAAAATAGGCATGCTCAAGCAACTATAACTCGCCGAAAACAACGGTTCAAACAAACCTGAAGAACGAGAGAGGTAACATCTGACCGTATCGGTTTTTTTTTATCCAAGGGGTGGTAGGCGTGATAAATATCATGTGCATCTTTTCAACATATGTACATTTCAGAGGAATGCTATTTCGAGTTCCACAGACTGACCGACCAACACCTCTACCAATATGCAACTAGAAAAAGATCGCTATCAATTGAAGTGTATTCTTCAATTTCCCTAATTTCTGCTAA
This sequence comes from Diplogasteroides magnus, assembly GCA_014805445.1. NCBI lineage: Eukaryota > Metazoa > Nematoda > Chromadorea > Rhabditida > Diplogasteroididae > Diplogasteroides > Diplogasteroides magnus. The sequence goes on along the minus strand of JACMIF010002210.1, from coordinate 14,764 downwards.
AGGATGTCGGGATGCCATACAGGTACTTTTGATGGTGTTCTTGTGGGCTGAAACTCTCGCATTTATCGCGCTCGCATAATATTGAATAGAATTTAGACTGAGATTAATTGCAAGAAAAAGAGACAATTTACCTAGGAGCTGCTTACATCGTCCTCGGATCCTAAAAACATCAGTTTCCGTGTTACCGAGGATTTCGACTTCGATGTGCTCGAAGAGATTCGAGCTGACGAAGTCATTGACAAATATGATAATGTATGCATAAATGAACATAACAATAGTATGCTTATAAAAAATAACTGATATTTACAGTAATATCATACAATTACGGTAGCATCTTAATCAATGGACTCAGCTTTCTGACCTTCTGCAGTCGTTGTGGCCTGTTGTCTATGTACATTTCGATTAACAAGGCAATAACAGCAAGGGTGAGGAGAGGGACGATGAAGTAGAAGAGGAGTTGGACACGCAGAATACTGAAATAATCAGATTTCGCTGATTGTTAGAGGTGATAGATAGCAAGATGAAAGTGAAGAACCATACATAAAGATTCATTCGGACGTTGAACAATTTAGATTTCTTGCTCGCAGTGAAAGTGACTATAGAATTTTTAGAATTATTCCGCTATCGCATCAGGTTTTTTAAGAGCGCGCCAGAAACTGTAGCTAATATTAAGCACAATGGCCGAATTTTAAAAAGTTGTCCCAACCTGATAGGCGAGAACTCCGCATCCGATACTGTAGGTACAGTAACCGGGAACAGCCCACGAACGTTCATTGCGGATCGTTAACCTGAATAATTCATCATCGAAGTTTCAGACGAAAAATTGCAAATAATCCTGTTGCACTGCTTCGAATCTGGCAGACGTTTGAAATGTGTTTCAAATAGCTTATTTGTATCACTACATCTAATAAATGGAATCTTGGGTAGAAACAATGTATATAAATATAATAAAAATTCATTGAAAGATAAATAGTTCTATCCAGAGTCGTGAACTGTTACCTCTCTGTCTATATATGTATGTCTCACAATTGAAACATATCCAGAACAAACAGTTGGGGAAAACGTAACGAGCGTATTAAGATTGTATAGGTTTCATATTGTTCACTCGATCTTCACTGAACATGGCCAGTATAATGTAGTTCATATTTTCGACCATTCCTCGACTACCCTTCGTACGATTGAAAGGAAAGTAGTAGGGAATATCACGGGAGTAGTGCTCTTCGTAGGGAATGGTCTCACCATGGAGCTTCGTTACTGGGATGCTACAAATTACACAAATTGTTTCCTAGAATTCAAGTGTTTATCTTTAACATTAAGTTTTTCTTCATAATGTCATAAGGTATGCTCATGTTAGCGATAAGTTTCATCAGGCAAATATAGTCGGTACATCGATTTGGCAGAAGCTAACTTCTCCCTGAATACTATATTTGACATCTATCACGTCATCAATCAATACTGATACGGTCCTGCATTGAAGGATTACGTCAGTTCCGCTTATATAATGAGAGTAATAACTAATAACTAGCTGACTTCATGAGCTCGCATGGCTTTGCCACCTGAGACATTGCAGTGCGTTCGTTGTCGTACATGCTAAAATAAGGCTGTTATTTAAAAAAAGCGCCGTGGAAACAAGAAGAATAAAAAAATGAACTTTATTATACTATTTACTTCGAAACCCTACAATTTATCGATAGTTATTTCATAGCAAAGTAAAAACTTAAAATTTGCTAAAGACTCACAATAGCATCTTGCTCGGGTCGCTGCACACCATTGTTAGTGCCTCTACAATATTCGACGGTTGCAAGAAAGAATCATTTCCTTTACCGACGCCGAGGTAGAAGTCGATCTTAATATTAATGTTATTCAAAGAAATGCACCTATTAGACACTTTCACTGTTAATGATTGTGGCACGGTTCACTCGATGGAATTAACTACGCGAAACTTCAAACAAATAATATTTAGTTCCTGAAACACAACTCAATCGGATCCAATCCATATAGTGTCATAGCTTGTCGATTGCCTGAACGCAAACCGTGGACCATTGGCTCGAATGTTCCGAAAACAATGTAATTTGAATGTGATACTGCAAGAAAATTAACCACCCGTCTACTTACTGCCCTATTATTAGGGTGATCCAAAAATCTTTAGACTTTTTACATTTTTGTTGAAACTTGAAATACTCTCAGAATGGAGAAATTCCTGTAAGGCAAGATACCTTTGTTGTTAGTACCCGTCCACACACTATGCAGCGCACTACATATGGGGTGTCCTTCCAAAGAAGGAAGTTCATCATGTTGTTGCAAATGAGACGGTCCTTTTGAACAGCGATTCTTTGAGAAACGATATCTCAACGGTAAAAAAGTGCTTTGCTATTCAGCTTGTGGCCACTGAAAGTGCTCATCCTTGTGAATATATTACGCTACCTTATACGAATTTCATTCCGCGGAATAGTGAGAGACTGTGAATTGATGAACAAGGCTCTCAATGTCATCTCTCAGTATTTGCAACTACGGTCATAGAAGAATACACTAACACTGTATAACCATAGCTTCATGCAGATCGCATCAGTAAAAATCACGCTTATTTTCATATTTTGCTAATTAGTGCGAATAACGATCTCGATTATTATACCTAGCCCGATATGCGAGGTCTTGCTCAGCAACTATATGCTTTTCTTATAGCACGAGTGTATATCACTATCATTATAAAGTAGCAGCTTGACTCGACTTCAGCTTCAACAACAGCAGTGACATGAAGTCGATATGACTATCACGTTTTGCAATGTCGGTACCGCCTGATCGCAAATTTTTATTTTTATTGCATTTCTCGAAGAGTTTATATAATTCATAGTAATTGAGTAATGGGCCAAACAATATATGACCCATGCTAACGATCACGCACATTGCGCTTCCCAGGGGGAAACTGAATGCGGCGGATGACGCAATACCAGGGCAAAATAATTCGGCCATAATTTTCTAATGCGAAGGCGAAAAATCTCATCAGTTAACAATAGTGAATGGGGATGCTCAATTAATCAGATATTACACCTTTCATCAAAATCGTTTAGTTTCCCTTGGAAGAAGGCAAGCGGAAACGAAGTCGGAGAAAAATGCGCTTAGGCGGCATTGCATTGCATTGCGATTGCAGTTCCGAAGCTAGTTCGAATATGCCCGTGATCTTTAGTGAGGATAATAGTTAGCCATTGCCCACCAACATGGTACATACCGAACTTAAACTGGTTGCATCTATATAGCATGAGAAAAAGTCAAACTTTTGCTCGAAAAAGTCTAAAGACTTTTGGATCACCCTAATATTCCGCTGTGAAAATGTGTTTCATAGACATCATATACTAATGTCAAGACAATTCCGCTTCAATGCTCTCTTAGTTCTCTTTTCATTGATGAACAGATGAATCAGTAACCTTAGAATAGTACACGGGCAGGCTGATCTTGAAGAGTTTGACGATAATGGTGGAGAGGGAGACAATCGAGATATCTGGAATCAGTGAATTGTGGTTGAAAATGCAAGAGAACCAGGAAATGTGCAGCACAAGATTCTCTGCCTGCCGCAGTTAAACTAGCGAGAAACCAGAAGACCACTGCGTCGTGCCGCGGGCTTCAGTTTTCAGCTTTTACCCATGATCTTCCCTCATCTCTAACAATTATTTCCGAGATAACACAACCTCGACAATCTCTTTCGATATTCCAATTCGACTCATTCGTTTCATGTCTATGTCAACGTTAAATGTAAGTTACAGCTGAAAGTGAAGTACAATTTTTTCCAAAAAATACAATTCATCTCTTATCAATTTTCCTCAATAATTTCACCAACATTTGTGTTCCAAGCATTCGCTGAAACTTTGACGTTACAATTCCCGAACAATAGATGATAGAATAGAATAGATAATGATTTCTGCCCTCTCAATGGCTCAATGGCATTGCTTCCATCCCTCGCATACTCGAAGTCTCCCTCCCCCCAGCTGGTGTAGGTATCTGAAAAGACCCTCGAAAATATGTTGCTTAGAATAATAACATAGGAAAACAGGCTCTAAATCGTTAAATTTGTGGTCATTCTTTTCTGCAGAGCAGTTGTCTCATCCCCTGATAGACCACCGCGCTGCGATGAATAATATCGCCTAATTTTCCAATTTAGTATCCCTTCAAGGGAAGAAATATTGATTTCACAACGATTAGTGTAGAAATCAATCAATGCTCACCGTATTTCTGCTGTATAATCGCTATCTGCTTCCCCTCGCTCTCCGCGTACATTCTCCACATGTCCACGAGCATGCCACGCCATGGTCCGCCCTCCTGATTTTTTCTTATGATTTTGTTATCAATTACGATTTGTAAAATTATTTTGGGGGACACAGAGAGTATATCATTGTATTGGATATTACTTGCTGATGAACTGCTAGTGTGACATATGCAGACTTAATTATGAACAAAAATAATGCGTTTCGAGTTGTCGGGCGAATTGTAAGGAGGTACCCGGCGAGGAAATCAAGACTTTGGACGAGATGAGAGAACGAGCGATTTGCATAGACGCATAGAAAAATCAGTATATGATAATGATCTCCCCCTCGGTAGTGCCTCACCGACTAATCTGACGTCTTCCTTAAATCGTGAAAAAATGCCGACCTGCTTGTATAAATACGGGAAGAACTCGCTCACGTATCCCAGCACGATGTGGGTATCGTTCATTCAGCCATGTGACTACAATAGTCTCCTAAATTATTGATTGCATAATCATATGGTAGGGGCTTAATTAATGGAATGATTGCATAATGACCGCTAAACTAGATAAAGGAAAACCAGAGGCCTTTGTTTATTCAGTCATGCGACATGATTCGAAAAATTACTTATCAAATAACAAAATACCACGTAAAAGTATTCACGAGGATCGAAAGCGGACCTTGGAAAGTTCCTCAATTGTCAATATTCTAAAGAGAAAACATGAAGCTAAAGAACCGGAATGAAACTCGTCTACTAATCCTCTTCTTACTTCTTCCCACCTTTGAAGAGGAGGCGTGCTGGGATAAGTTTCAGCACACTAATATGGTCTCTCAACTTTCGCTTATCACCAGTAACACGTCGATCTTATGTGGAAACAATTCAGAGAAAACAAAAACAAAAATGGCCTGACAAAGCGTTTTTGTCTTCTGAGAATGTAATGTATTTTCATCTTCAAATAATTAATTTTTGCAACAGTCTTCTTGATGAGACGAAACTGTCATATCACATGAATAGTAAAGTTTTCAAATCGTTTAAATATCAGTTCTTATTCGTCTAAGTTCATTTTCTCCGCAAAGCCACTGTTTCTACGTTCGATAGGGAACTGTTTCGCGGAGAATAAATAGCTTTATCCATTTAGCAACCATAACATATACTTTGTTCTCCTCGAGTGGATGCAATTTGATGTGTTTCATTGAACAAATATCCCCCTATTAATCATTGAAATATCTTGTAAATTCAGGTGAGAAGAGAATGAAAGCAAACTATACGGAAAATGCTATCTATTCTCCTTATGTTTACTAATGTCCGTAAGTTTTCACACACACACACCATTCGAAACCGAGTGTCGTCTTACACAGCTGTTGAGTATTGCAGCTGTGAAAAAAAATTATATGTCTTCGGAGAACCGCGGGGAACGGAATTATTTATTGACTGATAGACTTCTGGTAGAGGCCCTCAGGAGCGGGAAAAAAATTTCACGAGGATATGATGCAGCATATCAAAATTTTTATGTCTATTACGCTCCTTGCGATGTTTTACAGTGTTTACACTGCTTTCGCTCACTCTTCACTATGCATGGCGGAATGAAAGATCCCATGTGAGGTCAGGATTGATGCCATGGGAGCATAAAATTCGTTCATTGCTATAGACTAAAAATGTTTTTCTTCACTCTTCATTATTTAGTTCATTGCAATTTCGTCACGAGAACATACCAGAAGATAGTTGTAGGTGCACGTTAGGTTTGGCAGTTTGATTGCTATATGGATTATGTTTCAAGACCACTATATATTTGAAGATATACCGATCGTTAAACATAACCAAAAATTACGCGCACAAGTAGTTTGAATGGATGACTTTACTGCACTCGTCTATACATATCTTCTTCTCAATCTCCCTTTTCGTTTCTTCAATCAAATGATGACTCTACAGACCATTCAACTCAATGAGACCATCTCGTGGTCTCCTTATTCTTTGTCTTATATCCATTTCAATTCTTCTTTTTCGTCCTCTTCTACTCCTCGTTGACTATTATTTCCTCTACTGGACAACTCCGTAGGTGGTCTCTTACTTCTGATTTTTCTTCAGTCAATTGACAGGATTTCATCTCATCCCTCATTCCCTCCAATGGTGCATCTATCCAAATGCATTCAAGTCTGTTATCTTCATTAATTTATCTCTTCTATTCATTCAGACCAAAGTTGAATCCTCGAGAGCGAATCTCACTCATTCTTCATGCGTCATCGGAGCAACTGAGAGATGATTTGGCAGACATTGTCAGTTGAATGAACGAGAAGAGGTGAATATATTGAACATTTTCAGTTCCTCAATTGGAATGCACCAGTGTCGCTTTCTGTTGTGTTCAATGATCCTTCGCACGTGGGATGTGTTCATCATTCGGTGAGTCTTCAATTCAATAGATGACATTTTGGAACTGTTCTAAAATGTCATAGTTCCAAAATGTCATAGTTCCAAAATGTCACCGCTCCAATTCAGCTTTCTCTTCTCATCAACAAACATGGACTGTCGATGCTCAGAGTTCACTACATATACAAAGTGATCCTTGTCCCTCAATTCCTGCTTATCCCATTGATAGAAGGACTCTCCTCTATGTTCCCTTCCTCTCCTCCATCTTCCCTTCAACTGTCCATCCTCTTCCAATATCACTGAAATGGCTGACTATCCTATGAACTTGGCCAGGAATACAGCGAGAAGAGTGAGTGAATGGAATGAGGACGGAAGTGATGGGTGTACAGTATGCAGAGACACAGTTCATTCTTCCATCAGATGCAGATCTTTACTTCTCTGACTCCTTTGAGAGAAGGATGAGACAAGTGAGTCTTCCTATCTCATGCATTCTCCATTATGGTTGGAAGAATGATTTTTCCTAACGTATACCGAAAACTATTCAAACTATGAACCATGTTCTCCACTCAGACTGCAATTCGAGAACTGAGAAATGGTATGAAGAAAGTTCTCGTCTTTCGAATATTCGAAGTGGACGACGATGTGAAGTAAGAAGGGAATTGAGATGATGTTGGAAGACGGCCCCATTGAGGCTACCGAGGACAAAGGAAGAACTGCGAAGACTGTTGCAGAATGGAAGTGCAGCCACGTTCCATGAGGACTGTGCTCGAGGACACCATGAGTTGGAGGGTGAGATAAGGAATGTTCAGAAGAAGGGAAGATGTCGTTGAGGGAAGGAAGAATGGATACAGAAGGAAGAGGACTTCAGGGAGACAGGAATAGCAAAAGAGAATGTGAAGTGAGAGCGATAGAACTGGGTTTCATATGAGAGGAGATTAAGATACACTCGTTTCACATGGGAACCGAGACTGGTTGCGATGAACGACATTCCATTCCATGATGAACTCTTCCCATACAGGATAAGAGCGAACAATGTATTGGTATGAGATGATTGAGGAGTTCAGAAAGATAATGTTTTGAGGGCTGGGAACTGTGCAGAGCTGGATACAGGTTCTCACTTGTACATGATTTGTTCACTTTTCATAGAGGTGAGTGGATGGTAGAAGTGAGAAGAAGGGTGAAAGGTATTTGCGCCATGGTTGTTTGCGCCATAATGGTGAAATACCCAATTGTGTCTTGGGAAAGCTGAGAATAAATCTCATTTCACCATTATGGAGCAAATCTTCATGGCGCTCTTGTCTGTCACCAGAGAATATAACGAGTTGAGGGAGGAGAATGGATTCCTCTCAGAAGGCAAATGACAACTTTCTCATTCAATTGATGAACGCGAAGAAGTTTGAGTAGTCTGAGAAAAGTCAATGAAGAGAATCATTTGAGATACGAGATTGCGTTCGGGCAATTCAAGAGAAGAATGAATGTGCAATATCCAAAAAGTGAACAAGATTGTCCTCAGATATTACGCAAAACACTGTTTTTCTACACTCTTCAATAAACTGCCTTCACAATGGTTCATTCCTTCATATATGCACGGAATATTGTCATTTACTGGACGTGTTATTCATTGGAAAATAAATATTACCTTGTCTTTATGCTACGGTCATAGAGACTATGTGCAGCATATTGCCATGAGGGGACAAGTTCAAAGTTCAGTGTTCGAAGTGCATCAGTTGTCATAAATAGCAGACAATCACATACTCGTAAAGATTCTACATCATCAAAGATCAAGGCAAAGACATGTTTTCTCAAAATACGATTGTCGTCACTCTCTCATTCAGCGCAAGTGATCATACATCACATCGGATCGATGCATAGATGCAATTCGTTTTCACCACTCGCTTCATTCCGTCAGTGGATGTCTGCCGCCGTAGTAATCACTGAAAGAGCTCAAGCTTGGACAGTGAGCGGTAAGAGTGAAGAGTGGTAGAGATAAGCACGACCTTGAAGTCCGCGCTTCAAGAGTGATCACTACAGCGGTTGCGTTGTACCGGTTGCATCCTTCAGCTGCGCGAACCCGTCGCCGGGTAACACTCTTCGTTTTAATGATGATCGTACCGTCCCGGCCCGCGAGGATGAATAGGAGAAGTTCAACCATGATACGGCATCTATTAGGACTATTTCCTATGTTTGTAGTGAAGATGCAAGGAAGACATCTGAACTGAAGAGGCATTGTTGAAATGTTTCAGCATGACAATGGGCAGAGAATGGAAAGATGCGATGAGAGATTAGTTTCTATTCCGAGTCAACACATGGGTGAAAGGTGAACTGAGAGACATTCAATCAATGAACAAGTTGAGGGGGAAAGAACGAAGAAGAAGAGTGTGCGACCCTTTCACTTTCTTCTTTTGCCCTGTCGCAGATGCGAGTGTATCCTTCGTCTACTACAACCGGAGGCTCAGGCACATCCACTACTGCAGATGGACTCGATCTCAAGGGTGGGAAATATTTAGATACCGTGAGCAATTCCAACCTCGCCCATCTCCTCCGAACGGTCGTCTCTCAACCTCATAGACAATCGTTCGATAAATAATGGGGAGGTTAGAATTGGTGACGATTCCCACTACCGTTGGCAACTACGCTATTTTATGAGTTTTCGAAGCTATTTTCAAAGCTACTCTCTGTTAAACATAACCTGCAAAGTAGTCGAACTGCCAACCATAATCACCGCATTAGTGGAAGGAGGAGCGAATGGGAATAAGCTCATTCAAGGCGCCCTACGACTGCAGACTGAGGCATTGGCAAAGAGGAATGAACTGCACTCCAAACATGCATCTGCAATGGAAAGGACCCAGGTGAGGATTGATAAGAGAAGATAGATGAATTATAATGACAGGAGATGGCAAGGAGGATTGTCCGATTGAGGGAACTTCTTTCGAAGGATCCAGCACAAGTAAGTGAAGTTACTTAATGGGAATTTAATACATTTCTCATTCGTCCAACCTTTCATGGAGCTGTTGTCTTTACGTTAGATGGAGAACAGCTTGGACGAATGAGCAATGCGTAAAGTTACCGATTTAGTAACATTGTTAGAGCTAGAACGTAGGAAGACGCATTTGATGCTTTTAGTGCAATTGTCACTCATATAATCTCCGCGGAGCAGTTATCTCTCTTATGTGATAGACAGCCGCTCCGCAGCGATTAGACGAATGACTATTGCACTAAAATAATGCGACACCCTATTTACTAGAGCGACCATAGAAGAAGGTTCAGGCGTACAAATACTATTTGGAATGCGTCAGTCATGCCGATGAGACTGAGCGGTTGATTGGAAAGGTTCGAGTGGTCACATGAAAGGGAAAGGGATGACAATCTTTGAGAAGCACAACCAATTCCATGACAAACCATTGCCCAAGTTGTCGATTGTGAATGAGGAATTCGAGATTCCAAAGGTACACTTCGAGCTGTTTGACAGTCATTAACTCATTATTTATTATTATTAATAATTTATTGATATTATGCTTTATAAATCCTAAAGATGGGTCTAGATGCAAATGAAGCACATTCAGCATTTGGTGAACTATGAATCACCAGTTGAAGAATCTTCATGGCAAGACGCGGACAAATTCTACTACAACAGGTGAGATTCACTTCTGTGGTTGCAGTTTGTCCACGTTATGGATTATGTTTCGATGCTACTATATGTATATTTGAAGATATAGTCTCCCTGAAACGTAACCGATAAAGTAGTCAAACTGCCAACCATGTTCTCCACTTATTTCATCTCATACAGCAAATGGTGGCGCATCTTCTGTTTGAACGGAGCCAAAGAGGGCGCGAGTAGAAATGGAGATGAGGGTGTGAGGGATCTATGGAACAGCCAGGTAAGAGAACTTCGTCCCTTCTTCCACTTTCTCCCATCAAGGGTTTTATACTCAGTAGTAAAGTGCATTTGCCATTCGTCTATTCTCCCTAACTTATGTTCGCTCACATGCACGATTCATTCCTTCAATAGAGATTAGATGAATGAGAAAATCACTGTAGACAACACTGCACGCAGGTTCTACCCACCATTACCTTCTTCTTCTTCAACTACTTCTTGTTCTCAATTCAAATCATTCAGATTGAGTTCTTTCTCACTTGTCTCGGTTTCATTGTTGGAGTGGGCAGCACTCTTCGTTTCCCCGCCAAAGTTTATCAACATGGAGGAGGTTCATTCATTTCCTCTCCTTTAAACCGTATTATTCATGCAAATCAACTAGATATCTCGAATATGAATAATCCTTCAATTTCGTCCTACGCCCACCCACATTTGCGTGCTATTTTATCGTTTTTCTGAACATTAGCCTTGATTTTGAAAAGGTTTCACGCTCAACATAAAGAGCATAACATTACATGAACAATAATCGTCTCTTCAGGTGTATTCTTCATTCCATATTTCGTCTGTCTCTTTCTCTTCGGTCTTCCCATAGTCTTCATGCACCTGGCAGTAGGCCAATACTCAGGATTATCCGCGGGAGGAGCTTTCTGGAAGATGATGCCCGTATCGAGTGGTACTGTCCTCCTTCTCTTCTTCACATATTCTAGGGTGTCTTAATCGAAAGTAAAGTGCTTTTGTCATTCGTCTAATTAAATTGTATCGGTTATCTTAGACGAACGAGATATGCACTTTCCTACCGATTTGGAAACCATAGTTCACTATCCCTCTCATCTACCGTATACCTCTTCCCTTCAGGAATCGGATGGGCCCTAGTCCTTCTGGCCGTTCCGGTCTCGATCTACTACAATATCATAGTTGCATGGGCCATCTACTACTTTTGGTTTTCTCTCAAGGGATTCATATCAGACGAACTTCCTTGGGATTCCTGCAGACCAGGTATTTGGACTACATATGGTTGGCAGTTTGACTACTTTATGGATTATGTTTCACAGGGAGTATATCTTCAAATATATGGCAGCGCTGAAACATGACCCATAAAGTAGTCATACTGTCACCTTTTCTGTCAGAATCAGGTTACACACTCCTAATTTTCGTTCAGAATGGGTAACAAAGTACAATTGCTGCGATCTCAGAGACTTTTCATGTCTCAACCAAACGGGAACAATCACTGCCCCTGAGGCGTACTTCCAGTGAGTTCTTCTTCCGCTTGCATACCATTATACAACCTGCCTGAACTGTTATACCCAGTTATTATTCATATAATCTGTGCGTGAAATGCGTTCTGTATGTAGTGCTTTTGAAACATAAGCGAATCACGTCTATAGACCATTAATGCTACGAAATAGCGTGTAAGTATGAGAGAGTAACCGTCTAACAGTCACGAAATCAGGGGGTAGTGTTCGTACTCGGAATATCAGTCCAGTTTACATGAACAATAGCATGTTTTTTGACCGGCTGTGTCTCTCTATCCGTTTGCGCACTATTTCGTCGTTTCCCTGACCAAATGCCGTGATTCAGCATATGTTTCACCCAGACTAGTCTTAGGAAAGTGAGATATAGCGTAACGATTCAGTTGGGATGCATAATATTCTGCTTACAGCTTCAATGTTCTAGGACGGGACAACTCTGATCTCTCACTGGGCCCAATACAGGTTGGTTGAAAAGAGCTTTCGTGCATGGGTTCGAGCGTGCTTCCGTGGCGCAATCGGCAGCGCGTTCGGCTGTTAACCGAAAGGTCGGTGGTTCGAACCCACCCGGGAGCGTATCCTTTTTCATTTTCATTTTAGGCACATCTCTTTGCTGCAATGGCTGTTGCGTGGATATTCGTGTTTTTTGGCGTGTTTAAAGTAAGTTTCACATGTGTTATTGAATCCTTCTGTGCTATTGAGGGAATCGGATCGATTGGATGGACCGCAGCCGTGACTGCCACTGTGCCCTATCTATTGGTCAGTACTAGGGTATCTGAGACGGTAGTAAAGTGTTCGATAGACAACCGCTCAGAGTGGATTAGACGGCTGAGAAATGTACTTTACCATAGAGTTTCCAAAACGGCAGTAAAGTACTGGGGGTTCGATATCGGCAAAAATTTTTTGTCATTCGTCTAATTGTAAGTAGAGCGGTTGCCTATTGATCACAGAACCTATTGTTTCGCGAATATTCAACTAATGCTAAATGCAACGTTTACCGACGAGAAACTTTCTCTTATTCCTCGCTTCAGTTGATCATTCTCCTTCTCCGTGGCACTTCGCTTCCAGGTGCCAATGAGGGTCTTTCCTTCCTTTTCACTCCAGACTTTGACAAACTCTGGAATCTGCAGGTACCCTTCTAGCGTTGGCAGTTTGAGTACGAGAACGGAGATGTTTCCCGAAATGAAAAACCGTCAAGATATACCGATCAGTGAAACATAACTGATTCGTACTCAAACTTCCACCCACATCCCTCTCTTCCCGATAAATACCCGTTTTCAGATGTGGAAGACTGCCGCGGAACAAGTCTTCTATGAACTGGGAATCGACGCCGGTCCGCTCATCTCAATGGCCTCATTCTCTCGATTTCGGAACAACATCTACAGAGATGCGGTTCTGCTTGTGCTAGTGTGAGTCTCCGTGGCTTGGTTGGCTGTAGAGTTTTATATGCTAAGTTAGTTATGTTTCACTGAAGCCATATTTTCGAGCTATAACGAGTTCGCACATAAACTGTGAAACGAGTTAGCATACAAACTACCTACCCTAATTGACAGTTTGACCACTTTATGGGTTATGTTTCGCATTGAAACGTAACCCAAAAGGTAGCTAACCTACCAACCGTACTCCTCGATCTCCTTCGTCATGCATGCTTATCCAGAGACGCTCTCACTTCCGTTCTCTGTGGAATGGTCATCTTCTCGTTCGTTGGATTCCTCGCCCATAACTCTGGATTGGAAATAACCAGCGTTCTTCGTGAGTTTGCTCTAATGCTGCGCTGTTGATTGGGAAAAGTGCAGTTTTCTAGTCTCAATGTCCTCGACCCGTTTGTCTGTGGTGGCAAGAGACCACCGTACCCCGGAGAACGAGACACTATGAATCTACGTCACCCAATCGAAAACGCGATACTGGTGTGCTCCCCGCCGGGAACCCCTACTTTGGTTGGCAGAACGATTATGTAACTTCTATGATATGTTTCACAGTTCCAATAATATCACCTCACCTTTGTGGACATAATAAGAGCAGAGAGGAGCTTACAAAATAGATATAAAAATATAAAATAAAGTATTCCGTCCACATGCGCTCTCATTCAACCGATCGTCTCTATTGCCTTCACATGCATTTTCTATTCTTTCTGCCAACTCTAATCCCTACCCAATACCATCTATTCAGAACACGACCCTTCCTATCTGGCCTTCACTGTCTATCCTGGAGTGACTTCATTCATGGCCATCGGACCCCTTTGGGCTGCACTCTTCTTCGCAATGATGGTTTTGAGTGCGCTGGATGCGGAGTTTGCATGGTGAGAAGAAGGGCGAAGTTCAACAGAGCTGCGGACTTTTACGTCATAATGGTGAAATGAGCCGTTGCACCAATATTCTCAGTATTAGGGAACGAATAATGGACCGATTTTCGTCTGTTCACGGCGTTGAGTCATTCTCCCTCGCTCATCATAGATGACCTGTCGTATGAGAGCACAGACAAAAGTCAATCCAAACGCCGTTCACTACTCAACATTTTCTTGGCGCAAATAACCATAGGGTTGTTCGTCACTACCCGAGAAGGGATGGGAACCGGAGGGAAATGCGATGTTGAGGCTGGAGATGATAGCGTCCTCGATCATGTACCAGATCGGAGAGAAGAACAAATGGATCGAGGACAGAATACTCACATTTCTGTGCATTGGAGGATTCATTGCGGGAATTCCACTCACTTGCAAGGTGAGTAGTGATTAGGGAACGCATTATGGGACGTTTTTCGTCCATGCGCACCGGTGAATCATCCGCTCTCGCTCACCATAGACGACCGGTCGAATGAGTGCTCATACGAAAATGGTTCCATAATGCGTTCCCTAGTAGAGAACAAGGAAGGTCTCTTAGGTTGAAAGGTCGGTCATTATTTGATTGAAAGAACGACGGGGAGATTGAGAAGGAGATATAAGGTGAAGATTTTTACTTTGTCACGAAATGTGAGGGTCCGGATTTCCGACCCTCAGTTTCGACCATTTTCGAAAATGGCGAAGGTGGGGTAGCCCCAAGACAGGTCA
>JACMIF010002209.1:0-19076 GCA_014805445.1 Diplogasteroides magnus | reverse complement strand
AAAAAATTCTAAAATTGTTGAAACAATTCTTGTGAGCTCACTTATCTGTTATGACTCAGGTGATTTCAGACAAAAATAGCTGTAGAAGAAGAATTAGCCACTAGTGGGGCATCATTTTAACTTTTTACTATGCATATGACCTGTAGCGATCTCCGAAAACTATTTACCCTCCATAAACGCTGAAGAGACCGAAACTTTTTCCAAGATATATGTCAGTAGCGCGCTGTATTCTGCGCAACTCGCGGAAAAAGTGGGCGGGGCCAGTAGCCATGACAGGCCGTGCTGCTGACCGGCTGTGGAGGTAAATCCCCAACTTCACCACATCACCACATCACGACATCACCAGCTTACCGTAATAAGCCCCGCCCACATCACCACCTTGCCGTAAAAAGCGCGCGTCTTGATTATATTGCTTTCTGCGTTCAGAGTCAAACCCGTTCAGACCAAGGAGTGAATACATGTGCAGTCTTGTGTGAAATGAAAGCACTATCTTGTCATGTTGTGGATTACCCACATTTCACCACTTGTATATTTTAAAAATTATTACATAACTCATTATCGGTGAAAGGTTTAAGTAACATAGGTTGCTGGTTTTTGCAAAGAGAGAGTTTCTTATGACAGATGGTGATTAGGATTAGCAATTTCTGATGTTTTGTGTTCTGCTGCTCAATGGGCGGGGGAGCTGGATGAATCTTTAGATTAGAACAACTGGTCGGTTGACAATATGTAGCTGTGTTGTTGTGCACACAGTTCTCGTAAGCTTCTGTTAAAGAAGGATTACTTCAAAGGGTTATTCCATCCGGAAATGCTAGTACAATCAAAAGACCGTCAGACATAGCGGCACGGTGTCTATAGAAATAGGCCAAAACACACATGAGATCAAACAGGGAACCTTCTCCTGATTCCACTCGTTGCAGCTGTCTGTGTAGTCCCTATGGCAGTCGCTTGAATTGGGGAAACATGGTTCGTATTTGGTGCATCCAACAGTTGAATACTTTCATCAAGTTTATCAACAGTTGATGTTCATCAACTCCCTGTCTGTACCCAATGACCCAATGGCATGTAAAGCCATATTCCTCTCGCTAATCCATTGGTAAATTCAGAAGTCCTATTTCAACAAAGCCTCTCACGACAAGTATAAAGACCAGAAATGAACTCGGAAATGCAAAATAATCAAGACGCGCGCTTTTTACGGCATGGTGGTGATGTGGGCGGGGCTTATTACGGTAAGTTGGTGATGTGGTGATGTGGTGATGTGGTGAAGTTGGGGATTTACCGGCTGTGGATGAATAACGCACTGCCGCAAAAGCGCGCGGCCGAGAACACTCTTTCTCTGTTCTCTCATTGTCGCACGCTCTATTGCCCCACACACGAGATGGGTGTGACACTGACTATACAAAAAATTTACCATTAAACAGCCATGAAATGTTTCTAAAAAATCCCTCTGTTATTATGTAGGGGCAGCGGTCTTCTATTAGATAAGTCAAACCAAAAAATGCTAAATGCGTTCTAAAAGAGTGGATTCTTTTAGAACGTTCCTTCGTCAAAACGAGGCTATATAATTAGCACTCGTATGCAGTATACTGCAAAGGTATGATTTTGGATCATGATCCTGACTGTATTCCAGCATGAATATAGTTGGGTGAGGACACAGTCTTTTTCCCGTGACTACGGTATTCCCCCTGTCTGGTGCGTGGTTCTTCTACATTGCAGATTAGCACACGCCGCGCCGTTGCATAATGAGAGGATAAAGGACAAGTAGCTACGTACCGAGGGACGACCACAAGATCATTCTCCCTGTATATAAGTCCCCCTATATCGGTCCCCTCTCTCTCATTCCTCCAGTGTCATTGGTGTGATAAACCTCTCTCTCCCTGATGTCTCGTCTATCCCCACACGCAACTACAACTGGCTTTCAGCTGATTCGACTGCGCGGTGGACGGATGACCCAAAGGAGGGTGTGAGTTTGGCTCGACCGAACACGGTTCAGGAGGAGGATTACGGTGGATCCGGTACAACAGGTTGGAAGGTCGATCCTTGATTGGTGCGACCGACCAATTGAGTACCGTGATCGAGGATTACTGGACTGGAGCCCGGCCGGCGCGTATCAATTTCCCCCGATGGATGAAAGTCCGGGTGGATAATTCCCTCTGGCTATGAGTGGGGAGGAAGTTACAGTACTCCCTCCGGACCGTAAAGAGGTTGACTGTGGAATTAACAGGGTACGGTAAAGGTACGGTACCCCCAGTGACCCGACAGAGCCAAGCTGCAACCCCCACGTGAGTGGTTGATCGGTTGGTGTACGGTACGTGTTGATTGAGTCAAGGAAGTGAGCACGGTGCCGGAAGGTATACGGTAGTGCGTTCCCTTGGAATACTGTACACCTTTTAGCCGTGGATGAGACAAGAGAGGAATGGAGTATACGGTAGGGCATACCGTAATCTGGAACGCGTAAGGCGATCCTAAAGGTGTGGCCGAAGGTGGTACGGTACGAAATAAGCCCTGAAATACGGTAGTAAGGGCACCGACCACTGTGAGATACCGTATTCCCAAGAATAATGGAAATGCTGAGCGAGAGCCAGTCGACCTCGAACGCAGCCAAAATGAGCAACGAATGCCATGATGCAATATACAAGGAAATGCCCCAGCATCGAAGAAGCTGGCTTGGCAATGCGTTGAGGATACAGCGTAGCTGCTCTGGTCGATCGATAACAAGTAACAGAACTCCCCGGTTGATGGGTTGAGAAGAGATTGCCATGATCTAAGCCATCGTTGAACTGATTGTGAGTAGTTGGTCAGTGCGACTGCTCTCAGCTGCAGTTGGAGGTATAATGGGAACCTCCAGTGTCTAAGGAAGGACACGCGGCATACGGTAGTGGTACTCGAAAGATACTGTAGTTGAAAACGCGTAGAGTTCCTGAGAGGTGGCCTGTGAAAAAAAAAGGCACTCTCGTTTGTATGAGGAACGTTTCGCAAGCGTTTCTACCGTTTGCAGGAGCATGAACAGCAAGCGAAAGGGCTTCAGGTCCCTGACTAGAGCAAGTAATAGTACGCGCAGTGCACTGCCCATAGAGAAAGCGAAGTGGTTGACTCGTCGGTGGTAGATCTCGTAGGCGATTGACTCCCATGCGTTGGTGAGACTCGCATACGGTAGATTCTCCGAGTGTCCCGTAAGACGGTAATTGAAGGCGGTGTGAAACACTCTGTGTGAAAAGGAGCGCTAGTTCAAACATGCTCTGAAAGGGAATGTTCATGTCTCAACGTTATGGTGAAGACACGAGGCAAGCAAAATCACTGGAGCACAATCGATCCCGGATCGATACAATGATATTGTTCGGTAGACCGGTGTGATATCGCAACTACAACGAAACTAAGAATGGCGCTCCCCGGAGGAAGGAACCCTGGATGGAGTGGCCAGTGGCTGGGCAGGAGATAGTCTGAAGGAATTTAAATGAGATCCCCTGAAGGCCACAGTTCCAGGTGATTTTGTCCTGTGTGTCGATTGTGGAGTCTGAAGACTTCAGTGGGAAAGTGGAGGTTGGCAGCACCCAAAACCACTATAAAAAATAAAAACTGTGGGTCACCAGCAAAGTTGCCTCTGTTGAATGCTCAGGCAAGGTGCGTAACACGGTTAGGTGGAGCATATGGTATGCCCACTGGGTATTGCTTGGAGGAGGTAGATGACCTGCCCAATAAGGGAGCGATGGATGTCCCTCCCAAGCAGTGTAGCGTGGAAGGAAGTCATCTGTGGTTTTCCGTATGCACCTGGAGGAGATTGGCCAGTCTGTTTGTTAAGAGAATGTGTGCTACATGTCTCGGAAATAGACCGCGTAAAGGTTCCGATCCTTGGAAGGGTCTAAGCCGCTGGATTCCTACCTGTCAGGAAAGGAGCTAGCCAGTCGCTTACAGCGAGCTGTATCAAGGAGTTTGATCGGTTCTAACCGTATTTTGGTGCTGTCGTCAAGGGTCAATTCATGCTGGGAAAGGAATCTGGCCAATAACTCTGGCCACGTCCAAGGCTGTCTCTAATGACCCTTTGGACCTCAAGGTAACTTGGGTTGACCGAGGTTGATGGAATCGAGATGACATGAGCCAAAATCAACAGAGGAACAACCGGGGTGGCAGGTTCCCATAGAAACCAAGACCCGGGGGCGTAGAAGCCTGCTGGTTGACTCCGGAGGATTTGCCGACGTGTCACGAAGGCTGGATAGTAAGCGGCCAGGTTGAATGGGATACCGGCGCGAACTATCAAGGAGCACAAGACAGGAAGTGTTCGCTGGGATTGTCCCCGAGATTAAGAAACCTAAGGAGTTGATATCGGAGAATTCGGGAATCTCAGATGTGTCACGGCTGGAAACAGCATGAGTGCACGGGACAATCGGCAAAAGCCTAGTGAACGTTCGGCTCATCCGACTCCTCATGGAATGGGGAGGAGAGATGCCATCAAGGGTTCAATGGATCTCTCAGTGAGCCATTTACACCACGGGGAAGTGCGAGGGGCAGAGAAGCCCCGAGGATCGGCTGCTACAGTAGGCCGGATCCGTGGAGTGAACCGCGGCCGAGGTTGCACTCAAGTTCGTGTAAAAACAAAACGCACTCACGTGGCAGGATCATGACGATGAGTCCTGTGGTAAATGTGCTAAGAAGTGGCATCCTAGGGAGTGTCAGTCAACTGTCCTGGTGGGACAAACAAGAGATTGATGAAGTGCCTTGTTGCCTGGATACGGTAACAATAGTGAATGAGCAGGAACTGACAAAGTACTGAGCCGGTTATGGAAGAGTTTTGACTCTGACCAAGCGAGAATGCCCTCTGGAAGAGGATGAAGTCCTGGCTTAGGTCACTGATGGTTGGGGAGCCGTCCTCCCTAACCTGGGTGGTCGGTGGTGGAGATGCCCGCTCCACGGAAGGTGAAGAGGAAAGGATAGAAGTTCCTTCACCTGACCACCTGACACTCCGCTAGGGATGACCACTCGGTAACGCCGAGGACGGCGTGGGCACAGATCAATCAGCGTAGTAAGAGGCGATGTGCATGCCCAGCCCTGAAGTACTTGGCACGGACGCGCGCCAAAGTATGGGACAGACGGTGTGTCGATCTGTTGAACGTACACAGAGGCAGAGATGTCGTGAACGCGTCGCGATCTCTGACCTAGCCGAGTAGAATCGTGCATAATTCGCTCTGGATGTGTGGTGTGTACTAGGAGGAAGCATTCCTCATCCCTGTTGGAAGGAAAGTTCACGCGGTGAACTGGCCAGTCAGCAATGTATGGAGGGGCCCCATTGAAAAAATTGAGCTGATGGCACTCGTTCGGTAGCTGAGACGGAGCTACTGGGGCAGGCCTATGGACCCTATGGCACCCCGGGAGAACGAGTTGTTCTCTGTGCGATCAGGAAGTGAGGGCCTATCGGTTGTGAGACGGACTGAAAAGAAGCTCAGAACGCTCCGTTCACAAAGATAGCCTGATCGAGACTGTCAATAGTCTGCGTTGGCAGTGGTGGTGGAGACAGAGAACTGAGTCAGTGAAGGACGGTAGCGCCGTGGATCACTGAGTGGAGAACGGGTTAAGGACCCAACCACGTTAAAAATATAGTGAAAGATGGATCATAACCATGCATCACTGTTGTGGAGTGAACCACAAGGAAAAAATCTGTCTACAGGCATGAGGGGGGAGGAATTCCAGTATTCCCCTGGAGATTCGTGCTATGATACATCGGTACCGCGCTGGTGAGAGAAGTCGCGGATACTTTACAGTTATCGTAACTGAGTCGACACGGTTCATTCCAAATGAACATATACTAAAATTGGAACAATACAGAGAAGATTAGCATGGCCCCTGCGCAAGGATGACACGGTTGCGAAAACAGCGCACGCATGATTCTCACGACTGACGAGTCGGTAACACCCATGCTAGGCCTTGGACGTCAGGCTAGGTAGACACGATTGTGGAAGATGAAGGAATCGTCCACAGGACGCGAACAACTGTACTGGAAGTTGGTTCGCTATCCGATACCCAGTTGGCAGACTCTGGAAGATGTGTTCTAAAAGGAGGAAGAACATAGCGAGAGGGTGGAAATGCCTCGCGATAGACAATCGTCAGTGAGCCGAGTACCCAAGGGGTCTCGAAGAGTGCTACTGATCGATGGAAGACGGTGCTCATAAAAGATAGCCCCTCCTCGGTAAAACTCCCGAAAGGTTGAGACCCGGGTACGGTGGAAATGCATGAGAGACAGTGAGTACCGCCGAAGCAGTATAAAGGTCGTTCCCAAGTGGGTTGGTATGAATCTCAAGAACCCTCGATGATTGGCTTGTCATGAGGGTAGTGCAGAGATTCTACCACAGGAGACGTAGGCGTATGGCTGAACTCCTGGTCCCACGAGGAAGAGGGAGACGTAGGCGAAAGCCGAACTTCCTTGGGTGAGATACACAGAACGGTTGAAGCGTGATGTGGCAATGGTAGAAGCCCCGGCTGCTTCAGCAGTACACCAGATATTCGGAACGCATGGTTGCCGAATAGGGGAGGAGGACCCGTGAAAAGGGATGTCCCCCAGCAATTCCCCCTAGGCACCCGAATCCCTGCTCAGGTTGTAAAGCCTGTGATCCAATAGCAGTGGATATTAAGCGTGCTAGACGCTTAGAGGAGGAGTTGGGTGAGGACACAGTCTTTTTCCCGTGACTACGGTATTCCCCCTGTCTGGTGCGTGGTTCTTCTACATTGCAGATTAGCACACGCCGCGCCGTTGAATAATGAGAGGATAAAGGACAAGTAGCTACGTACCGAGGGACGACCACAAGATCATTCTCCCTGTATATAAGTCCCCCTATATCGGTCCCCTCTCTCTCATTCCCCCAGTGTCATTGGTGTGATAAACCTCTCTCTCCCTGATGTCTCGTCTATCCCCACACGCAACTACAACTAATATCTCATGGTGTAACAGCATTGGCACGGGGGATTCTAATTCGGTAAAAAGTGAATGTCGCATTTGTCTAATTCCAACGGGGCGATCATCTACAGAACGTAGAGACAACCGCTCCGCGGAGATTAGACGAATGAGAAATGCACTTTTTCGGGATTTAGAAACACTAAAAGCATCTACTTCTATGTGGACCACTGTCCTGTCCTGTTCATTCAGAGACACTTTCTTCTGGAGATCTGAAAATTTTTGGGCTCTATATTCTTCCCTCCTAATACAAGACATAGGAGGTGGTAAGATGTGAGGGAGAGTGAAGAGAGGACCAGCTGCTGCAGAGACCAGAAGGGGGTGGAGTATTGATTGTGTAAAGGACTTGAGTGTCCCCTCAACAATGGGGCAGTCTGGGAGTTCTCTCACTGATTTACATCTCTTTACCAAAGGAGGAGTTTTTACTAGAGAACAGCTAGATGAGTACCAGGTACGATAATTATATCTCAGTTATCCTATTCCAAATGTTTTGCTCAGGATTGTACATTCTTTACTCGAAAGGACATTATTCGGCTCTACCGACGTTTCTATGCTCTCAATCCCCAAAAAGTACCGCCCAATATGCAAGGAAATCGTACTTCAATCATTACGCTGACATTCGAAGAAGTGGAAAAAATGCCAGAACTTAAGGTGAATCGTATCGCTCATGCTAAATTTGTCTTTTCTTCAGGAAAATCCTTTCCGTCGTCGAATTTGCGATGTATTTTCGGAAGACGGAAGAGGGAATCTCACTTTCGATTCCTTTCTTGATATGTTTTCTGTGCTATCCGAAATGGCTCCTTTACAACTCAAGCTCAAATATGCCTTCAGAATTTACGGTGAGCAGTTGCAATCCATCGACAGTGCCACAACATTCAAGTTATAGATTTTGATGGAGATGAATATCTGGGTCACGACGATTTATCCAACATGATACGCAGTCTAACAAGGGACGAACTGAGTGATGAAGAAATAGAGTTTATCATTGAGAGAGTAAGCGAACCCGAATGAACATACAACTCACATGATATAATCATTGAGATAATCGAAGAAGCGGATTTGGATGGCGATGAACGTATATCATTTGCAGAATTTGAACACGTAGTCTCTCGATCACCAGACTTCATTCGTACTTTTCATATCCGTATCTAAGAAGAGGGAGGACCTCCTTTGACCTTTCCATAAATAGCCATTGCTTGAGCCACCATAGAAGCAGGCTCAGCAGCTCCGGCCGGTACAATAACTGTCGTTCCTTCTTTTGCCAACTTTCCAAACGCGTGTACGTATTGTTCAGCCAATGCAAGTGCAGCAGCCCTTTCTATAGTGTCGCTTTACCTCTCATCACAACTTTCCACTAACCTCCACTCCCTTTTGCAATTGCTTCAGCCACTACTTGAATTGCGATTGCTCTTGCTTCTGCATTCAACTTTACTGCATTAGCTTCTCCCCGAGCGACATTCACCTCAATTTGTTCAATTAAACATACTCCATCTATGTGCCAACTTGTTCTGCTTCTCTTGCTTCTGATGACAAGATCCTCGATCTTTTTTCTCCCTCTGCTCTGTTGATAGCAGCCTCTTTCTCTCCTTCACTTTCCAGAATGGATGCCCTTTTTCTTCTCTCAGCTTCAACTTGCATTTGCATGGCTTCTTGGATTTTAGTAGGCATTGTCATGTCGCCTATTAAGATTATGTTATGCAACATCACTCATTATATGATAATATAAACGCTTACAGAAATTGACTTACGAATTTCGTATCTCAAACAAATGATGCCCCATGGTTCGGCAGCCTTCTTGATAGAATCAATAATGGAGACATTAAGCCGTTCTCTCTCTTTAAACACCTCATCCAAAGTCATTTTTCCAACCTAAACGTAAACATAGCTCGGCGTTGTAAATATTCTCAACCTCTGACCGCATAGTAGTTTGAGCGAGTTGAGTAACGGCGAATTCGGGATCGTCCACTCCATACGAAGCCTGAGTGTATCATTTCACAACGAAAAAATAATAAAACTAACTTTGTATGCATCGAAAATCCGTAAATACAGTACACCGTCCATCTGCAGCTGGACATTGTCCAAAGTAATTGCTCCTTGCTGAGGAATCTCGATCGCAATTTCTTTGAGACTTTGTACGAACTTAATCCGGTCGATCACGGGAATCAGCACATTCAACCCCTGAAATACAGCAATATACAATTTATATTATTTTCCGACCCTGCTCCAAATTCCCATATTTCCAACTAATATTACATCAATGTCTAAAACTCAAAACAGGAATTGGTTACTGTAGATTGAGTGAGTCAAATTTCTAAAAATGCTTCAAATAGCCTAAACCGGGGGTAAACACTCGATTTTCCATGCACGCAAGCGCCTGGAAAATCGAAGTTGAAATAGAATAAAAAGTTTGCCAACATATTCCATTTCAATTTTCTATTTGATCGAACGTTTAGCGAGAAATTTTAAAATTCCACACAACACAATTATGAATCGATGAGTGGAGAGAGATGAGACCCCACACCATATAATGGACCGTTCTTTTGTCGTTTCGAAACATGTTTCCCTGGTTCTTTCGTTTCGTGTTTCGAAAGAGCTGAAATTCGAGCATAACTTTTTTCCTAGTGGATGTATCAATTTTCCACCAACTAGTGAAATGTTCGTCTCGAGGATACAAATCTTTTTCCTGTTGAGAGCAAGTTGATACATCCATTGGCATAACTTTTTTCCCAATGGATGTATCAACATGCTGTCAACAGGAAAAAGATTTGTATCCTCGACACGAACATTTCACTAGTTGGTGGAAAATTGATACATCTACTAGGAAAAAAGTTATGCTCGAATTTCAGCTGTTTAGAAACACGAAACGAAAGAACCAGAGAAACGTATTTCGAAACGACAAAAGAACGGTCCATAAAACAGCATATGATACATTTCATACAATGAGTGAGATTAACAAATAAATGAACTCACCGGTTCCAGAATCTTGTGGAATTTTCCCATTCGTTCAACTACCCACGCTTCTTGTTGTGGAACGAAGTTAATAAATGTGTTCATAGCATGGGCGTTACGCACACTGCAATGTTTTTACGGTTCATAAATTGCATGAAAATGTAAATAGATTCGAATTTAGGAGTTTCGCTATGAAAATAATTTCAGCTGACAATCCTAGGCTGAATAGCGGATATTGAACAAACCATTCGTGTGGTATTGCGACAGAGGCAGCTGACAGCAAGCCTGAAGCCGCTTTGCTTCTGCGGACTACTGACAACATGATTAAGCTGAAAAATAGAGCTAAATCTGCAAATAATACTTATACCAGCAACGTGATGAAATGTTGAAAGCCATGACAAAAGTTTGGACATATTTGGCAAATTGTTTGCCATTTCAGCTAGCAGCAGCCACTGTCAAAATTTTTGGCAAGCATACATGGAGAAGCTACCGGCTACGCCAGTGGGATCGACGTCGACTTTGAGAAATTTGAAAGTTCTACAGAAAAAACGCACACTTTCAGAACGAGCGCACAGCATAGCCAGTTATGAGAGCACCCGCCTCTATATTATTTTCGTGTCCCAGTGCGCGCTCTAATTGGACTACGTGTATCTCTGAGTCTGGCCTTGAGGAAACGTTCGGTCGCAAATTATACAGGTGTAGCCTGCTTAACTGGGAGGCCTGCGAGGGAACGGGCGGTGGAGCAAGAGAGAATGGAAGAGGATAGCCACACAAAGGTGTAAAAAAAAGTGACAAATACATGACAAATAATTGCGAGTCTCTCACACCAAAATGTTGGGCTAAACAATTTTTGACCATAAGTTTGGATACATTTTTCACCGCCCAATATTTGAGATACCCAAGTTCCTTGTCATTGAATCACTCGTGAGAAAGTATGTTCAAATTTGTCGATCAAAACTTATCTTCATCAAATAATTTATATTACGAAAATAACACCGGTAGACAGGCACAAAAGAAAGAATTTGAGCAGTTTTCTCAATGTGAGAAGCATTGATTGGTTCCTGATGAATGTCAATGACTAGAATGTAAGAGTGTCAAACAGTCTACGGTAATACTCCCTTCTCAATCACTCGGAGAAGATTGAGTATTTACAATCTGAACCTAAATATCGATCGCTATAAAATGAGATCATATTGTAACAGAATAGTTATGGATACTTTTTAAGACTCGTACAATCACCACTTGAACATTCTAACAATTCTGTTATGAGGACTTCGTCGAATGAAGAATTTCCTCGTCTGAAAGGGATACTTCTACAAAGTAAGACAAAGGAAGAGGATCACCTCATTAAATGTCATTAGAATGACTCCTACAACTACAGGAACTATCCAAATGTATGCATCAGGAGCTTCAGCACCCATTATATCATTGACTCCTGAACTATGAATGAGGACATCTTCAGAAAGACTGCAACCTGGAACATAGACGAGTACGACAGACAGTCCTATTCCGTAGACTACAGCTGCTAACATCCATAAGTTCATACCTGAATGAATGATTAATTGCATCGAAGTCCCTTCAACCTTTATGCAAGAACATTGAGACTCTTCTCGTTCGACATTGTTGTGCATGGAAAGCCTCAATGCAAAATCATTCTCAATCATCTTTATGCCAAATTCAACCTGAGCTAATATTAATGTGATGTGCCATGCACCACATGCTTGTTTCCTCAACGATACTTGCTCAGGAGCTGAATCATTTTATCCACCATCACTATTCAGGGAACTTACGAGTCAATATTCTGTAATCCGAAAGTGTTATGTTGGGTGAATTATATTGCCAATAAGTGCCAGCTGTGAAGAGAAGTTCATAAGGTTTAACACCTCCTTTCCTGATATCAGAATCATTTGCCATTGTTCAGTCATTGTGAATCTTACCAATAGACCATGAGATACGAGAATAGACATCCAATGGCTAGAACTGATCCAGCCAGAACATAAGAATAGAAGAGAAGTGCCTTGGAAACAAGACGAGAGGAGGACTTCCGAGGTGGCTGAATTATACTGGAGGAATGTTCCTGATGTGAGACAAACCTTCTGCATGATGTCCCTCTCCGGTTTCTCGAATATCATTGCTATTCCAGGGGCGATTTCACATACGAGGTCAATGGCTAATATCTGAAAAGGAGTATTCGTTCTATTGTACTGATCTGTCATTAACCTGAACACTGTTCAATCCTAAGGGCATTCCCAACACAAAAGTGAGAAGAACTGGAAGAAGTTCTGCCAGAAGATGAGTCAATGTGTATGCAATGGCCTTCTTCAGATTCTCAAATAGTAATCGACCTGCAACATTCAATGTAGACAAAGAAGTCGCAGTTGTGTAACCATGCTCTATTCCATATAGAATATTCCATAGACTTCCATCTGTCACGACAATGTCTGCTGCTTGTTTGGCAAGTGATGAACCTAGTAGATCACTTATTTATATGTTATTGTTACACTATTGTTACAAGTGCAATTAGTTGTGTAATGACTATGAAACCAACCAACAGCATCGATGGCAATTCCTACATCAGCATCTTTGAGTGAAGGAGCATCCAATACTCCGTCCCCAGTCACTGCCACTACCTTGATACTTCACATTTCAGACAAGACTCCATAAGTCCTTACTTCTCCTCTTTTTCTCAATTGTTTCACTACTTCCTGTTTCTGTGATGGAGAGATACGGGCGAAAACGAGATGGTCTCTACACGTGAGAATGATTAGTCTAAGTGAATCATACAGTACTTTGCCAGTAGATGATCCCATTCATTGGGTGTCAAATGATCCAACATTTCTCCAACAACAACGGACGACGGACAATTCTGCATTGTCAATACATGTGAATACCATAATTGTCAATGTCACCTCATCAATCAATCCGACGTCCTTGGCCACAGCTGCAGCAGTCGATGGATGATCTCCAGTCACTACGTGTAGTTTGATCTCTGCACTTTGATAGTTGATCTTTATTATTTTTCTTTCTCTCACTTGCTTGTTTCGCTCTCATGACTGCACTTTTGAGATCTGGTCGAGGTGCATCCACAAGAGCTGCCATTCCTGTGTTCAACAATGCAATTGAATTCATTTGAATAGGATCATGATTGTTCAAATGAAAAGATTGACAGAATACCAAGAAATGTGAGTCCATCCTGTGGATAGTTGCCATCGTTTAGATTGAAGATCTACATTTAAATGTGCATTCAATTCATTATTGTATTCACTTACAGTTCCAGCCTTATCCTCGAATTCCAGATATGCGAATGCAATACAACTTCTGCCACGATTGCCGAATGTTAGGTACTGTTCCTGAATGAGTGATAGAGACTAGTCTCTCATGCTAGGTACTGTTCCTGAATGAGTGATAGAGACTAGTCTCTCATGCTAGGTACTGTTCCTGAATGAGTGATAGAGACTAGTCTCTCATGCTAGGTACTGTTCCTGAATGAGTGATAGAGACTAGTCTCTCATGCTAGGTACTGTTCCTGAATGAGTGATATCCATGCTTCAATGTGTACTAGGGGATTCTATAATAAATATGTTTTTAAAGGCCCGTTAACGCTGGGCGATTATGTCTACCTTCGATAGGCAACAACTCCGCAGAGATTAGAGGAATGACAAATAAACTTTACTACCGTTATTGAAACCCTTTTGTATACCTTGAATATGAAGAGATCGTGTTCATTCAATGGTCGATCGATGTGACGAGTTGCTATCTTCAGACATCTATACACAAGTCGTCATTTTCTTTCATTCTCTCACTCACACCTTGTAATCAACTCCTCTGGTGCTCCTTTCACATACATCTGATAACTGAAACATATCTTCACCGGAGTTGGTCATTCAGATCAAACCGTATAATTGCTTCAGGATCCTCAGTGGAGTCACTCCATCGTCGGGCAATCGCCAAATGCCATCTGTCAAATGGTAAGTAGTGTCTGGACTGCGTTCTGACCTTCTTTGTTTGTTGAATGGAATCTCGAATACAACTTCCATTTCTTCGCGTTTCTCACGGGCAAGACAGAGCTGAACGGATTACTGTATCTGAGTAGGAAGGGAAGAAATGAGGAACCTCATCAGCAAATCGAAGGAGTGCTGCTTCCAGAGGAGCTCCACTAACACTTCTGAAAGAGACGACGGATTGGGAAATGTCAGGAAGGGATGGACGAATTGCATCCAACGATGAGGGAAGACTGAATATGGAGATATATTGATATTTTTGCGAATGTGATATGATAAAAAGATGTAATATAGACTGACGCATGTTTAGTCCAGACGATCTGACTGACCACTGAGGCCTTTCTCCATTGTTCCTCACTGTCTTCACGAGTAATCGGATACACTTGAGCTCTGTTACCTGATTGAATGACAATAAGTTGATAAAGATTATTCAATGATCCCAAGGGCAATGAATATCATAAAACGTACAAACAATCATAACAGTGAGAATTCTATCGAGTGGTGCCTTGAATGCCTCTGCAGGCAATCTTTCCTTTGAAGGATGCATGTGGAAATGGTCTGTATTTGCTGCAATTCATATGGAAGAGAATGTAAGAGAGTACTTCATCTCACCAGCCTTGGCCTCTCCGTCATACCACAATTCAGTTACCGTCATTGAATTTCGAGTGAGAATTCCCGTCTTTTCAATGAGAAGGGCTGATGTTGTACCGAGAGTGTCTGCATTGTCAATTCTAGAATAAATAATTATGAATTGTTAGAAAAGGATGACGAAACTTTTTAAGGAAGAGAGCCCTCTTTGCCAGTCTTCTTGAGACAATAACCAATTGAGTAGTAATCATTACAGGGAGACCTGAATAGATACTCTTTCAGCAAGAGACTCTTATCACTCACCCTGGGGTATATTAGCCACGAGAACAACGAAGAATCCATTGATGAATATTGTCACAATGTTAGTCAAATGGGAAATGGCTATGCCTAAAATTGTTCATTAATTATATAACAAATATTGTAAACCAATGAGAAAAATGGTGGCTCCGACAATCAAACTGAGAATGCAAACGAATCGAACGAAATGAATGTGATCACGGGACAAACGAGATCTGAACGATCTTCTATTGAAGAGAATGAAGTGGAATCAGTCACCTTCTACCCTTATCTTCTGATGCAAGTGAGACCAATCTTCCCAATGCCTCAATAATCAATCAATTCCATAACAAAGGGGAAAATAAATTTGTTTCGCGATAATGACTATTCAAAATTGAAATGGCTCAAACCGTAGCATTTCCCGTTCTGATGACCACTCCAATGGCACTTCCTGCAGTCACTGAACAACCGTGAAGGGCGATGTTCTGTGCCTGAATGAGGATATTGATTGATTCTACTGTATCCCACCACACCTGCATTGCTGGAATCTCTCTGCCAGTGGGAGTCGCCACGAATTCCAACGGATTCACCTGAACCAATCAATATGAAATGAACTCTTGAGGAATGAATGAACATCTCCTGTTAGCCAAGAAGCCTCCAATCTCAATCGAGATGTCAACAAAAGACGAATATCTGCTGGTACACGCATTCCTGCTCTCAAATGATAAACTGTCACAAATCATAACAACAACAGTTTACTTCAGCCACACGATGTCTCCTGAGACGAGATTGTCAGAAGAAGTGTGTAGTTCCTTTCCTCCTCTCATTACAGTACAAGAAGGGGCGATCATCGATTGGAAGACATTGTGGAACTGATAGTATCGATTGATCAATGGATCATTGCACATAGACTGATAGTATCGATTGATCAATGGATCATTGCACATAGACTCACCTTCCGTGCCCATTTCTCCTGTGAATAGTTGATGGCAGCCATAGTGAGAATAACAATGAAGACGAATACAGAAATACCCAGTTCCACCAAATGAGCAGAGGGATCTGAGAAGATGGAGGAGGAATGAAATCAGGGGGTTCTAATTGGTACATTTGTCGTCACTCTTCTCCGAAACGCGGTAGTCTCATCCCTTGACAGACAACCGCGCGGCGGAAGAGAATGACGACAAATCGACCGATTTAGAACCTCTTTTACTCACTCAAGAAGAATATAATGAGACAAAGAGCAGCAGTTATGAGAAGAAGAAGACGAAAGGAATGAAGATATTGAGAGAAGTAGAGGACTCTCAATTGATAGTTATATCTATCTGGATCATCACTCATTCTGACTTGTTTGATCTCGTAGGTGAAGTGATGACATTTGTCCCTTCTATCATTAATCTGGACGATGCTTCATCCTGATACATTTCAATTCATCATTTGTTATGTGGGAGATTTGTACCTGCATGAGACCATGGCTCGAAGAAGGATCATGAATGGATATTCGAGAGAGGGGATACAGATCGGCCATACCTCAATTGTCAATATTTAGGAGATTCACTTCCAATCAAATTAACATTTTTGACCTACACATAATCACAAGGAATTTGATTGAATTAGAATGTTTTGCCTGCCTTATACGAACATCGTAATGAGAAATGAATTGAATTCCCGATTATTTATATTATTCTGAAGAACGAGAAAGGAAACGACAAAATGAAACCTGCAGCATCCATAGAGTGTTCAAAGTACGCAGATTCGATGGCTTCTGGCAGTATTCCACTCGATTTCTGAGGTCATCAATGGATGAATGGAAGAGAATCAAAGGAGATTACAGGTGTTTCTTTTTCAGGTTCATCTTTTTTTCCTTCTGCCAATTTCTTCTTCAACCAATGAATGACTTCTGCCACTGAAAGGAACACTAATAGACTAGGGATCGCATCATGGAACGTTATTGGCAGCCGTCCATTTCTAGCGGTATATCTTCAATCCTAGCTGTCGTGTCTCCCTGCGCAGAGATGACCGCTAAGAATGAAATTAGAGGGCTAGAAAGGGACGGCTGTCAATAACGTTCCATATTGCGATCCCTAAAATAGTTTCCTTCTCCTTGTCACATCTTGTTGAGCATGGGGAAAGAGACATTCTCAGTGTGATCTATGCAGTTCATACGCAAGTAAGAGTAACAACCGATCGCGTTTCTTCAAATTGTCACCGAACGAAATAATTTGTGTTGGAATACCATTTTGTAATCTACTCAAATCCTTTATTATGATGTTCAACAAGATTGTTCCTTCCTGTTTGTCTCGTGTCCTATGTGACGTCATTCAACGGAGACAACACAAAGTGCATGTTGTGCAATATGAAGTAGTAGACAAACCCGAGTTGGTTCTCTTGAGTTTCCTTTCTGGTGGAGGTTCGTCTTCTGCCATTCTTTACCCTGCAGTACAAGGAAAGAGTCAAAGTGAAAGGGAACAAAAAGGTAAAAGTGAGGAGAAGAGAGGACACTCTCTATTGCACCCGATCATTGTCACATCAAGGTTGTCTCTCTCTCTTCATTCTCTCATCTACTTTGTACATCCACAGGATTCAATCTCTCACCACCACCAATCACTCTAAACATTCCTCTCTCCAGTCTGACCAGTCTTCCGACTTATCCCCACGCGACAATTACAGTAATCTCCCAGATCAAAAAGATTGCCCGTTGCGATTCGCAGAAGCATTTGTGTGTGAATCGATAGAAAGAATGGAATGCGTGAGAATTTCATTCAATTGAGATTACAGATCGAAATGTGCATAACATTATGTGCATGGGGTTATCAATCTACTTAGTGTTCGCAAACTGTCGGAGAATGAAGAGAAGTCAATGGACAAAGGGACACAACCGACAATTGTTTGCAAACAACCACTATTTACAGATACCAAATAGGAATAAGGATTGACAATTTGTGAGTATACGGCATTCCATGCGATAAAACAAAATCCAATATACTACACAAGAATTCGAGACTAGAATAAGTATGAAGTGAGTGAAGGGATCACTATGCATCAGATGAGTAACGAGGACGAATGAACGATGATTCGGGAAGAACAGAAAGGAGTGAATCCATCTTCATTCCTCTTCCTCCTTCCACACGACCACGAATGTCCATGCGAGGGCGGGGATCTAAAGAGGATTACGGTAGACAGTCAATCAATAGCTACAGTACCTTCCAGGTCAACGGGGTTGGTGGGTGAAGGAGCGAGACGACGGATGTTGTTACGGGAAGTTTGGGGAAGACAAGAGTTGAACACTGAAAGGGGGATGTAATGAGTAGAGGGGGGAAGGGACTGACAATCTTGGTATTGGCCAGGAGTCACTGGAAGAGACGTGTTTCCTTCGTCGAAGTGGAAACGACGACTATGACCAGGAACAAATGAACGAAGGGCCATCTAAAGGGGAATACAATCAATCTCTTCATGTCCTCTTTCAACTCACAGCATCTGTTCTCAGTTTGAATGCCTGTCCTAGCGTGTACTCGTCCACTGGTTGCTGCTGCAATTGTTGTGTTACCGTATCCTGGAATGGTAAACGTCGTCCGTACCTCGACGAAGGAAATGTTGCGAGCTTGCGAACGACGATGAATGTACATGCAGCGAGAGCCGTACCTCAATTCATCATTGAGATTGGGGATGAGGACCGAGAGAGAGAGAGAGAGTTCGATGGTTGAAAGTAGTCCTATCAGTACCTGCATTCTCCTTCTCTCTCAAAGTTCTCACATAGAACAGTCTTGTACTTCGGATGCAGACGACCACGTGGCTGAAACATCCTCTTACAGTAACCCTTCTGCACCGAGTCACTGCTACAGTACCCCTCCCGCACCTGGGTGGGCGCCCTGAGTTCGTCCTGGGTGTGGGCGAATCGACAGCCATCGCTGTAGCTGCAGTGTCCCGTACGACGGAATGTGTCACACAGTGCAGTCTTGAAGGCATCTTGCTGAAGGAGGAAATCATTGCAGATAGACAAGATGGAGATGTGTTCTGTCGGATAGTCGAAACGACCTCAGCCACCACCATCGAGGGGTAGCCTATTTTACGGCCCCGGCCCCGGGCCGGACTGCGTGGCAGCCCTTTTTTGGCTAAGTGCCATAAATTTTCAAATTTTCTCGGCAACGTGCCAAAATTTCACATTTTTTCTCGCTGCATAAATCTTCGTTATTCACTGTTTTTGCGCTTCTTGTGTGCTTTTCTTTCGTTCTTTCGTATTCATTTGCTGGAAAAGCCTTGCGGCATTGGTATTGAGCTGGTTCGAAACGAAATCTTTTTAAATTCTGTGATCGTTTAAGAAGATTTCG
>JACMIF010002208.1:0-19079 GCA_014805445.1 Diplogasteroides magnus | reverse complement strand
AATTGGCCCCAGAACAGAATCTTGTGGAACTCCAGAAAGAACAGGAAAGGAACGAGAGACAGTGTCGCCAATATGAACGGAGAAGACGCGATCAGTAAGGAAAGATTCAATCCACGCAAGAAGATGTCCCTTGATCCCATAGTGCACACACTTAGACAACAACTTAGGATGGGAAACAGTATCAAAGGCACGAGAGAAGTAAAGATAAACGACATCAACAGATTCGCCACGTGATAGAGACTGAGACCAATCGTTCTCACATGCAAGCATAGTACACACAGAGGCGCCAGAACGGAGACCGTGTTGCGAAGAGTGGAAAACCCCAGTCTTGAGAAGGTAGGGAAAAAGCTTGTTTTTGACAAGGCGCTCCATAGTCTTGGCAGCAGCAAAGGTGATAGAGATGGGGCGGTAAGACGAGGGGAGGTTTGGATCTTTGCCTGGTTTTGGAAGAGGAGTTATCAGAGAATGTTTCCAGAGAGCGGGGACTGAACCAAGTGACATGCTCCAGTTAAATATCAGCAAGAGGAAGAGAAAGAGACGATGCACAATGCTTGAAAATGAGTTGAGGGATTTTGTCAGTTCAGATGCTTATTATATGATATTTCTATTCCTCTTCGTCATCCGCGGACCTTTCAATCCATACATTGCCGTACTCTGTTTCGGACTCCTCACTGCTGCTCTGCAAGCAACATTGTCAACTGTTTGTGGCTACAAATTGTCATATCTTTCACTCAATTCAGATGTTCTTCGCTTACTGGCAGTCATCCAAACAGTATTGTGGTGCACTGTTGAAGCTGTTCGTTGACAATCAGGTAATACATTGCCGGCCCGATTTAAAGGACCCCTCTGATGAATAATTTAGGAAAATGAAGAAACGCGATTTGCCTGAAGCGTTACGCGATTACGATAAGAAAAAAGCCAAACTTTGAACTTTTTCGATTTTCTGTTGTGCGAACATTTCTACCCCTGTTTATTTATATCGTCGAAGCATTTGCAATCTTACAGAGTCAATGCGCGGTGAAAAAATGCAATTGGAAGCCACTCAACGCAAAGAAACGCTGAAACGCGGAAAACATAAAAATATTTTTTGAATTCCCGCAAATTGCCTGAAGCACAATGCGTCTTTCTTACGCTTTCCTGCCTCGTAGAATTTTTTTATCCAAATTCTATTGGCAGAACAACACAACAACACGAGCCCCATCGAACTGCGCTTGCAGTTTATAAGAGTTGAACATTCACCAGAGGGGTCCTTTAAAAATATTCCGCTCTTTCAAAACTTTTGAGTTGAAAGATCACTGTTGACTGGTTCTGAAATTAGTCAAAAGCGCTGAATACACAAAAATATTCTTTCAGTGCATGGGCGTATACAGATATCACAAGAAGTTATCCATAATTCTGAGAAACTTCTATTTGGTGGTTGGAGTGATTGTCTTCACGGAATGATCTATGATTATCTCGAATATGCTTGGTTATGAAGTGACTATTGTTAATGAGGACATACGCAGGCTGCGGGCAGAGATGTACTTGGTATGATGATTCACTCATACTATAAATACTCATCTTATAAATAGTTGGTATAACTCACGCTCTTGGTCTAGATCTATAATATATGGGTGATAAAACTTATGTATCGCTTCAACTTTTCATAACGCCTCCATCAGATCTTTAGCCACAAATCCTTCTTCCCCGTACTTCAACTTGCCCATTTCTACACTCTTCTCGGATGGGCGGTCGCCCTTTTCATATTCGTTCTCCTCGTGTTCTCAACGCAACTCGAGTTCTCCTATTTCACGATCGTGTCCGCAATGTAAGACCTTTCCCCTCTAAAAACCATCTACTTCATGCTACTCGTTTCCTAGCTCAAGATCGTCCCTCACGATGCCAACTCTGACGATACATTCTGCCATGAGCTCATAGAACTGATGAAAGTTCATAATCGTCTCACTGATTGCGTCAAACACCTTTATGCCATGTTTCACGTGAAGTTTATGTTATGTCACCGAACTCATGTACCAATCACTGCAGCGATGCGCGTTCGTCATGATCGCTACGATCATTCCCGCTGCAACCTTTGCGTTGTTCAGTGCGTTCAGGGAATCGAGCGCCTCAATTGTAACAGAATCTAAGAGTAACAATCGAAGAAGATAAGGTCCTGTTTCAGCGTCTCCTCCTCACATGTCCCGTCATATTGTTTTGTGTCAGTTCATTCATTGCACTCACAAACTCTCCTTAGAGACTGCACCACACGGTTTGCGTCTCCATTTCGTTAAAACGTGATCTTGATTTTAGTTATAGGAAACTAAGACAGCCCTCTGCTCCAATAGCAGCATTTGGTTCCCTTATCGATCAAACGTAATATACTCGAACAACTATTGGTTAAATATTGTTCAGGTGTACCACTCCGCTCTCGCATTCGGATATCATCTCGATCAAGAGAATCTGGGCATTTCAATCTGGGGCTTCGCAATTGTCAGCAAGCACCTTGTTCTAGCTGTATGTTGGTCCAACCTTGTTCTAGATCATATTTGACTTGAGACATTCTCCGTAATGGTGGCACTGTTCCTACAAATGGGACAGTGCACTGAGAATATATGAGGGGAATATATAATAACACCATTTATTTGATGTCGTAGAATGCAAACAATTAAAATATTTGAGTGCTAAATCTTTGCACAGCAATTACTGCAAATAATTATCACAAATTTCGTAGTTTTTGCGGCATAATTGCACGGGAGAGGAAGACAGAAGACGTGTTGATCAGATAGCCGCATTGGTCCTTCGTCCTTCTACCCTCTTTCCCCTTTCTCAAGTTGTCATGTATCTGACAAATCATCACTCCAATCATCCTTTCCTCTTATTGGGAGGCCTAAACACTGTCCATTCCCTTCCCTCATTCCTCCAGTCGTCACCATCCTTCTTCCTTTCAGACTCTCTGATCTCCTTGATGGATTACGCAACACCTACCTCCCCTGTGAAAACATCTTTCTCAAAAGAAGTTTCACATCCGTCAATAGATTCCATGGAATGTAACTTTTCACTTTTTTTCTGGATCTCGTCACGACTAATCAATGTGAAGTCGTTCTTCGAACTCTGATAATGTCCATCCATTCAAATCCAACACTACATGTCTAATCCCCTGCTTCCATTGCTTTGCTTTCCGTGTAGTCACATTCCTTTTCACAGTCACTGTCACATTTGGCCATATTGGAGGCAGTGGCTTCCACTTCCTCCAATTCCCCCTCTTGTCAATGGATTTACGAAAATTATTCGTTCGCGGTGGTGCTGTTCATCATGACTCCTATCTTGCAGTCCCTCTTACTAACCGCGTGTGCCATCTACTACTTTTCACCGTTATCGCCTTATCTAGGCGATATCCGATCCAATTACTATGATGATTTAATATCATCCTCCTTTTCGTTGTGGCCATCTCATTAGTGTGGAATCTGTGCTGAGTTGCAGTCATGTGACTACTTTGACTTTGCGTGGGTTCCTATTATAACATGACTTTTTTTTAAATTCTCATAAGAAACCCATTATCCTCCACAATGTGCTTCTCTTTCTTCTCACTGCCCATCGCTCCTTTTCTTTCTTTCCCTTTGCCCATAATACATTCTTTCACATAAAGTACTCACAAGCAGATAACACATTTCCTGCGGATGGCTTTATGTCTTGGCTCTTTATGTACATTCTTTCTCACAATCCTTTTCACAAAAAGTACTTTAAATAAATAAAAAGAATCCATAGGAATCAGACAAGAACGGAATTGTTTTCATAAGACCGGCTCTTAGGACCAACGGCAATACAAAACACTTTCCCATAAATTATGAGAGCAAAATAATATCCTAAATTTCGAATGGCTGTCAATTTCCCCATGGTGGAGCCCCAAGCACAAACTTGATAAGTAAAATAAGAGAGCGGGGAAAGATAAATGTTGGAAGTACTGATTCTGTTGAGCTCAAAGATATCAATGAATATCTTAGCTATTCACGCAAGGAGCGCTCAAAATCCCTTTTGTGATCTGTCTAATGCGCTATTTGAATAGAAAACGAGAGGTAGGCCGCCTATTGAGCTTTCGATCTTTCCATTTAGAATTGTGTCTCGCTCTTCTCAACAAGATCAGTTCGGTTTTGTGTTTGCTTCATAATCTTGGTTTTAGTAGTAGTAACCTCATTGCATTTCGTTGGCAGACTCATCTCATTCCCCATTTCTTGTGCCTGTTAAAGAATCCTTACGACTAGCAGAAATGCCAGACAATATAAAGCCATACATTTATTGTTGTCGCAGAAAAGTCGTTTCAGGTAACGCTATACTTGTTTTTTGTAACTCACTATACGGCTTCCTATAGTAGTTGAAGTCTGATCGGCAACGATGACGGAAGACAAAGGCCGTCGTTACAGGTATTGGAATCCAAGACTACATCGTTGTCGTTAAGGGGAATGGGCTGCAAAGCAATAGGTAGTAATAGACTTTATAACAACATGCAGCAACTGGTTACAGATGTATTGTCCATAATGGCCCATAGATTCAAATAGATTATTTCTCCGTCGTTCTCTTGTCGTTTTTCCCTCTGGACAACAATAACTTTTATTTCAGAGAAGAATTACCGATGTCATTTTATCGATTGAAGTGTACAGACCAATCGGACAACGAGTGTGCGCTCATTTCTAGGTGAGTACCTTTTATGGTTATATTCATTTCTTTTTATATACAATGCTCATATATTTTATACTACCACATTCTTGTGAATAAAAGTATTCAGATTCAACACAAGTTTGGAGCATCTCAATCAAAGACTACACAATAAACAGGTTCATACTTCATTCGTATCATCACTACGGCTTTATTATAATTACTCAGGGTCTTCGCGATGAGATGGAGAGAATGGCTAAATGTATCGAGAAATACGAAGAATCTATTGGGAACATCAACACGAGAAGTGGAAAGCAGGCACATATTTACATCGTTTATTTTGATCTAGAGAAATAATTTATATAAGAATTCTACAGGATGTGTTATTGCACCACTTCCGCTCCGTCTACGGTGTCTTATACAACCGTCTCCTCCCTGAGGACTGCCAGGTATCCTCAATTGTTCACGGTCTCATATTAAATGTTTGAGGACTCGTCACACGAGAATGGTCCATGTTCACCTTTGTCCATTGTCGAAGTTCGTTGTGCATCGATAGACATTTGCATTCCATCCACACCAACTTCTTCTCAACCATTCCATATAGTGCATCCCATCACTTCAATCGTATCGCCAAATACGACTGACAACGAGGTATTTTACTGCCAGTCTATTGCTATTACGGAATTTTCTCGTTCTTTTTCACGTCGTATGTGAGTTCTTGGCTAGTTGACATTATTGGACTCACTGAATGAGATATGCAATTGTTCCGCCCTTCTCAATTGCATTGCTTCGTCAGCAGACACATCACTCATCGTCTTCTTCATCCACTTTTCCATTACTCAATCCATTTCCCATCTGGCCATTTCTCGCGTTAATCTTATTTCACAATATGGGCTGAAAATTTAATATCCCCTGTAGTAAATATATATATATAAATTTCAGTTCATAAAAACACTGGTAAGAAATGAATTGCTCTTCTAGGCAGAGACACCCTCTTCATTCACGGGTGAATTACCTGAAAGACCTTCTCCTGCAGCAATGGTTTCACCCCCAGATGTGCAAGCCATCACGAACGACAACAAAGAGGTTGCACATTATCTTTCATCTGACGATTCCAACTTATGACCTGGATTTTCTTTTCGAGTAAACATTGAAATGTGAATGATCGTAAGCAGATATCGCTGTTCATAATAATATCTACTTATGCACATATCTTTTCCATTCAAAACTGTCTCTTTAGCCATATGAACGTACTATTCGAATGGTAGAAGAGGAGTCGATCGAACATCCAATCACAGTCTTCAATATGTCCAGTGATGAGGATGAGTACGATCCTTCCTCTCCTCTCTCATTCAGCAGTGATACTTCTGATGAAGATACTGATGGAGTATGAGTATTGACAAGGAAGAAGAGATTATATGAAGACATTGCAGACATCAACTTCTTGTGAGGAAATGACATCATCACAGAGAAAAGAAGTGTCATTCTCCAGTCAATTCAGGAAGAGGGCATGTTTTTCCTAACGAATGAATCGACTTTGAGTCATTTCAGCCTCCTCCTCCTCCTCCACCACCGAGAGATAAACGGGATTCATTTGTCCCTCAGATGACAGTGGGTTATCTTCAAGATAAAGGTCTCAAAGGGAAAAAACAGGGTGAACGAGCAACAGTTTACATCGGGAAAACGGAAACAGCAGAGATTGAAGAAATTCCTCGGAAGCATGCTAAGACCGCTCATGAATTCGCAAACAAACTAGAAAAAGGTTCTTCCCATGTCAGTTTTTATTGATGAATCAACTGTTTTCAGAATCTCACTGTCCAAAATGCTTGACTTCTCTGTCAACTTTACTTGATGCGGAAGATCATTGTAGAGGAGATTGCGCTATCTCTGTAAGTAATTGGATGCATTCATGATTGTCCGTCACCGATGCTACTGAAGGGGGCTATCGTTTTGGAATTTCCTGCCCAAACATTTTACATTTTATGGTTACACTATGGAGATGCAATATTTATCATAAATAGCAAAAAAGCTAAAGATTTATTCCAGGAGGACCCGTTTGGTATGCAGTACTTGAGGTGCGGATGTGGAGAATTGTGCACTTCCTTTGAACATCTAAAGATGCATCGAGAGCAATGGGTATCAATATAAGCAGCGATTAGACATTTATAGAGTACAAATTCAGTGGAACTGCAGTTCTTTTCCTCCTTATATTGGACGGGACGCTGTAGAGAGGGAACTGTGATATGCAACCCAGGATCTACTACCTTAGTGAACTTGTTTCATAGACCGTATTGCTACCTTTTGAATGTTTCATGAAATCGCGCAATCAGCGTTTCGCCTGAATACAAAATGTTAAATTTTGTATTTAGATCAGGATCACAATAGGATCAGCATCAGATCTCAATATCTGCATAATCAAGATCACGCGCGTAAAAATTTAATAGTGATTGATGATTATACAATCTGAATTCCGATCGTAAATATAGCAAAAAGAGCAGAGGAATGTTTTATTTGAACATTTCACTTCACTTTCCTTTCTAACTCATTTTTTAAATTTTTAAATTTTTTTGAGAGCTTTTTTTTAATATTCAATGAAGATATTACGTTACTGTTAGTTTGAAACCTCAGTATTCTAATGAAACCAGGCAGCCCTAATCATATCATCTGACCACTTCCATTCAATTTCGTTCGGTCTGATCTTGTGGACTGTATTATTGTCATTATTCCTTGTCATTCAATTTCAATTTACTATTCCTGTCAGATTTCCCGCGAACGACTATAACACTTTTCTTAATATCTATTACGTACGAGCATGACTTTCAGTGTAAAGTTCCGTTGTTCAGCCTCTGATATGAATTTTTACAGAACAATTGATAAGTGTTGTTGCTAAAAGGAACATAGTGTTCAAATGCTCTTAGCTTTTTCTATGGGATTACAAGTGCAGATAGGGGTGTAAGAAATGTTTTTGCACTTGAGACAGAAAAAAAAGAGAAAGAGAATAGAGAAAGGGAAGGGAAAGAGTGTGATTGGGAGGAAGAAGAGGGGAATCAGTCACCTTCCGAAAGATTGTGTCCACTTGTATTAGTGTTTCGGAAAATATTCCATTTTTTCGATTAGTAAATATTAATGATTTCCCTTCGTATTATTGTGGAAAACGAACTAGATATTCCGAGTACTCACACTCCATCTGGCTGACGACTGTGCACTCTCAAATTTTCGTGCTATTTCGTCGTTTCTCTGACCATTATCCATGATTTTGAGGTTTCACGCTCAACATGAACAGGCTGACTTTCAACTCCATTTACCACAATAACACGAAATACTAGAATATCGCCGTTGGTATTTGCTATCGGACTGATATCATTCGTAATCCCATTTCACTTTTACACTTCTCTGTGTGAATCGCTCAGGCAGAGTGCTTTCTTTCATTCCCAAAGCGAATCATCCTTTCGTCATTCCCATTGATTGATCTCCACCGTGTTTTCTTTAAGGCCACTATTCCTCTTCCATTTGGACTTCCCTTTCAGCGTCAGACCGATTGCGCGAGAATGGAAGATGTTGCGGCCATCAGTGAGCGATACAGGTGCCATCTCACATTCTATATATCGGAGAAGAGGGGGATGAAAGGGATGAAATCAGGGACTCATTTGTGATGGTGACACAA
The DNA here is from genome assembly GCA_014805445.1 of Diplogasteroides magnus. Taxonomy (NCBI): domain Eukaryota; kingdom Metazoa; phylum Nematoda; class Chromadorea; order Rhabditida; family Diplogasteroididae; genus Diplogasteroides; species Diplogasteroides magnus. The sequence goes on along the minus strand of JACMIF010002208.1, from coordinate 10,786 downwards.
TTGACAAAGGCAGCCACATCTCCTATCGAATCAATCATCTTCAGGTATATACTTTTTATCTTAATAGTATAGGGATGAGTATATCCTATAATTTATAGGGATCATATATCTTTTCAGTCTTGGCAATGTACTGCGAAACGTTTGGTTGATGCAAAAAGTCAAGGCAGACGAGAACCAGGTAAGTATTATATTTTGATATGTATAATATTTACAACAAATGATGTTTACTGATCAGGAAGACTGCTTAAAGGAATGGTGAAGTGACAATTATTATGAATTAACTACAGTACTACAGCAAACTTTCGCGTTTTTGTGGTGCCACAACGAAAACGGGGGAGATTTATAACGACTTTACATTCGCATAAAGCATCAAAAATACTCCTAAAGACAAAAAATCAGCTCACAAAATGTCTTGTAACCTTCAGAAAATAATAATGAAACTTATGAAAAATCAATCAATATCCACTAGGTACTGTAAGAGCCCAGTATCCTTTCGTTATTGATTGATTTCTCCTAAAGACAAAAAATCAGCTCACAAAATGTCTTGTAACCTTCAGAAAATAATAATGAAACTTATGAAAAATCAATCAATATCCACTAGGTACTGTAAGAGCCCAGTATCCTTTCGTTATTGATTGATTTCTCCTAAAGACAAAAAATCAGCTCACAAAATGTCTTGTAACCTTCAGAAAATAATAATGAAACTTATGAAAAATCAATCAATATCCACTAGGTACTGTAAGAGCACAGTATCATTTCGTTATTGATTGATTTTTCATAAGTTTCGTTATTATTTTCTGAAGGTCACAGGATACTTTGAGATCTGATTTTTTGATGCTTTACGCGAATGTAAAGTCGTTATGAACCATGAACGCAGTCCCCCGTTTTCGTTGTGGACCACAAAAACGCGAAAATTTGTTGCAGTACTGTAGCTAATTCATAATAATTGTCACTTCACCATTCCTTTAAGTAACCTTATCAAGTCTATTGCTTCTCTCGAGAATCCATTGCCAAACGGAAAGCAGGAGGTATGATAGGGCTCTCTTCCAAGGACTTGCAACTCCAATTTAGTTGGCAATGTTGTATATTGCAAGGGCACTGGCTGTTGTTATGGATGACTATACAAAAGTGACTAATGATGAAACTTCCGTGGAAGAACTGATGTTCTTTCAGCTCAAGCAACCTGTCTGACGTCAAAATGAAATCAATACTTGTGAGAATGCACAGTATGAGGAACCAACGGATAATTCATCTTCTGTGAATGATCATCTGATCACGAAAGACGTCGGTCATTCATCTCACCAAGTGCACACTGATGCAATGCAGCAAATGGACACGCCGGTATGTTTGACTTTGAGCAGGGAAGAGCAAATGATAACTTCTTTTTTTACTAACGGCGCTGTAAATAGTTATTAAATTGTTAACGCCCCTTCCCCATATTCACAGCACACTAATGATCTCTTGCCTGTGCGATTAGTAGGTATATGTATCTTTGAAGGAATCAAGCATCCACAACAACGATGATGACAGGGAGTCACAAAAGCGCAGTGCTTCGGGGATCGACGAGGACGATCTTCCGAGAGAGAAACCGAAGAGAACGCCTATTCAACCACCAGTGAAGGAGGAACCATTGTCTGTGTTGGTTCATCCCGAACAAGCTCGAAAGGGATTATGTTCCGTATGTGATGAAGAAATCGCTAACAAACACATGGTGACTCTGAAACATTATCATGACCTATTTGAAGTTGTTTTGCAGGCCCGTATGCACGTTCTCACAACGCATCCTGAGAAATACGACGAGTTGGTTCTCTTTACTTTGTGACATGAACTTTCTCTCGTCATCACAACGATCTGTTCAGCAACATTATCAAGCGGTTCGTCAGTTTACAACATTGAGAATTTGCTGTTGGTTTGGTTTCGTCGTCTATTCATTCGAATGCGAATTCATAATTCGAATAATGATACATTCGAAAACACAATTTCTTTTTCAGTGTCACATTAAAGACATTAAGCGAAACCTTCAACCAATCATTCTATCTCCTGGTAAGCACTACTCTTATCATTTGCGAATTTCACTACATTTAGGAACAAAATGTCCGAAGTGCCAGAAGGAGTTGCTGAGATTGGAGGATCTTGTCATTCATATCAAATCTACTACCTGTATCATTGGCGTTAGTTGTTGTTCAGAGAATAATTTATCCAAATACCTTCAGAAAAGGTATTCCATCAAATGTGGCTGTGGCGATCGCTTCACTCCAATCTACGAGCTCATTAAACACTGGAAGAGGGTGGGTATAATATCATAGTGCGGACATCTTTTCTGATTCCTACAGCTGCGTGGACCATGCCGAGGATATCCAAGTATCGGAATCAGCTCAAAATCCAACTTTCAACAGTCGTAACTTGAATCTGAGCAACATTTGTACTGAACGCGTAGCTGAAGTTGAATGAAACTGAACAAAGTATCAAGGCAATAAAGTCATTTCAATCATCAATCACTGATAGCCTACATAATCATTGCGATTGTTTATCTCTCGATGTGTGCTCGAATGACCATATGGCCGGTCCGTGGAAAAGGATCGATTGACTATTGTGCACTCTCTCGCACACAGTGTTTGCCCTTGCATTTGTGTCTTTTTGTGCATTGCATGGCAACGAGGAAAGGTTTCCCTTTCCTCTCCAGAGTAGAATTGCCTTGTCAAAGCCATTCATCGGTTGAGTCACTCATTTCCATTATAAACATAAAGTTCTCTAGACTTGTGTTATACCTACACTGATCTTATGACCTTCCCTCTCCTTTCTTATCGACCTCTCTTCACTGTCTCGTCACTTCATTTCGTGCGTGCGTTTCCGCGTAATTCCATGTGTATTTGCATTCAGTTGAGGCTTATTCGCTTGAATGTCTCAAATGGATTCCATGAAATGTGCCGTGTGCGGTTTGACCACGAATGGATTCAATCTTGGAGTGCCATCTTGTCGGTGAGAGAATCCTATGAATTGTGAACATTGTTGGCTCGATCGACAGTGAGTGACTATTTTGGAATTTGACACATGCCTAAAACCTTTTTGTATAGCTAAAACACTATCAATTAATGGTTCTCTTGTTGAATGAATTCGATGTAAAAGTACAATTTGAGGGCATGTGCCAACTTCTTCAAACGAACACATTCTCTTCGCAAGTATTATGTGTGCAGGAGAGGAACGGGCGACTGTGATGTAAGAAGAGGTTGGATGGTCAAGTCATTGTGATATCACAGACATACTTTATGGGTTACATGCATATGTTTCAAGGATACTATATAGTTGAAGATATACTCTCGGTGAAAAATGTCCCATAAAGCAGTCAAACTGCCAACCGTAATCCCAGTTGAACTGTTACTTTGCTATAGAAGAAATATAGGACAAGCCTATATTTCTTAAGCATATTCAAAATCAATGGTTGAGGAAAATGAGAGAGAGACACTTTGTCAAAAACCGTAAGGAGAATGCTGGGTACATTAGCATAGTTTGGATGCATAGTATCTCTGATCCATGATTTTGATGTTGTTCAATTTCGTTTCTGATAAATACATAAGCCACAGATGCTATGGCTCTTGATTACGACTATCCTTATTTTTGCAAACTCCGGCGGTCCAGCTTGCGTCTAGGCAGCAAATACCAATATTGATAGTAATCCGCACAGCGATTCAACCAACTGCACAATCAAACTATGGAATGTCACTCGCAAAACCGAGTCAGATTTCCTAATATCATCGGACTAACTTAAGTACGGCTGAAACACTCTTACCAGCATTGAAAGTTCTTCCGTTCAACACCAACCCAAATCCGCCTATATATCAACTCGTCACGCGTGCTTAGCTAAACTTTCATAACTTCAAAATCTATAATAGCAGATTGAGACAGTTGAACCTACCTCCAATGATACTCGAGAATAGATTATATGTTGTCTAATCTCTATCAGATCTTCCATTTCTCTGTCGTCGCTGTCGCTTCGACAAATGTATTAATGCTGGGATGAAAATACGAGACAAGGAACGAAAGAAATGGACAGGGGAGAAGGAAAAGGACAAGGTATTTCACTGGTTCAACCTTGTAACTCTAAATGATTCTTTTAGTCATCAAATTCTTCAAGTCCTGAAGGAAATGTTCTCAATGATGGAATCCTTGCACGGGCTACAAGAGAAATCGAGTAAGGATTTCAACCGTAAAATAATGTTTGAAGACTGAAGTAAAATTTTTTTGTTATCTCTAATTGTACTGCAGAATGAGAAGCATTGTCGTTGTGTACACAGTATTCATCTAGTAGTGTCTGCATTCCCCAGAAACAATACTTTTCTCATTCAGTGCTTCCTTCGAAAGGAGAAAACAATTGGAGCTGGATCTATGGGAGAATAACTTCTATGGAGAAGAACGTGTAGTGGCACCTGATGGAGAAGTATCCATTCCATTCAATTATGGAGTCAATCCAATCGTTTAGATATTTTTCCTTGCCACTGGCCAATTCACTGAGGATCATTTTCCACCCACAGTCGACGATATTCGGAAGATGTATATATTGGCATTTGATGAGTTTGCAGAACTATCCGAAAGAGATCAGGCGAGTAATGGAGTAAAGACTGCAATATGACTCAAGTTGTTAAATGAATTGATAGGGTAGGTATAATACATATTAATTCCTTTCACTACTGTGGGGCAATGTCCATTAGTGCGTGAATGACTCACTTTCTCAGAATTTGGTGATGACTTCATGCGCGGGATCTTCATACATAATTGAGAGGAACATGCTGGCCAACAAATATTTTCCCGGAAGTGATAGATAGTGAGACTACTATCTATTACTATTTTAAAGAGATTACATTGTAGCACTTTTATCTCTATCACATCAGTGCTAGACAATGAGTCATGTTCCTCGTTCTTTCCTGGAATCAATCCAGTTGGGCCAGTGGAGGAACTGATTAGGTCAGTTATTTGTATATATCATCTCATTATTCTTGTTCAGAACAATGGAATTCTACAACGAAAAGTCCGAAAGCATTAGTAGACAAGCGATTCGTGACGCCGAATTGACGGAAAGAGAATACAACGCGGCCTTTTGTCTCCTTACTTGGAGCTTTGGTATTGTAAATCTTTTCCGCATGTCATGTTAATGTTTCATTTCAGATTTCGCACCGTGGATTGGGCAGGAAATAGTCAATCTCGGTGCCAGTATTAAGAAAAAGGTCTTCTCGGAATTAAACTGGTAGGTCTTTTGCATGTTGGCAAAAGGTCTGGAATTGTATGCAGGTACTACAAGAATGAACTGAAATGCGATGACATTGCCTCTCGGTTGGGAACACTTATGATGTGTGTACATGCAGCACAAGTGAGTATTGGCACTATTCAGAACTAATTATGGGATATGAGTTGCTCACCAACTACTTGTGTATAATCAATGACTCTTCAGGAGGCTGGTGTCCTGATGCAGGAGGAATTTCAAATGTACAAACTAATGGGAGCGATAAATGAAGACAGTCTTCTATTCAAGTTCTACACATAACACATCACATTCACTCCTGGTGCAAGACAATTGGACATTTGTGACACTATGATATAATAGACACTTGTGCAGTGAATTGATAGAGCGTCTGCTCATAACATTACATTATTGCAATTGTCTATGTCGCAGTCAGTTATCTTCCATCCCAATTTTATTCTCCAACCTGTTTTCTTCCCTTTTGCAATAATATATCATTTGATACTCATACCCGCACTGACCCACTTCATTTGCTTTAATATGTATTCTCTGCCATTTAATTTCGCATACTTCAACTCACTTATCATTGAAACTAGACTATGTGGTATGGAATTGTTCCCTTCCCTTTTCACACCAGCGTGTCTATTTATTTGTCTATGAAAATTAGAGTGAGATATCTAGAAAGGATTCCCGAAGATTTTTTTGATGTTTATTCTATTATTTCGATGAATAGCATATCCCCAATGAGACGAAATGACATCAGATGGCCAACATAATATGGAAACGACACCACATTAGGCTGCAATCTAACCACAAACTGTGGAATGGACATGAATTTGTGCGGAACTATTTCATTGATACAGTATGAAAAGAGCTTGGCGGATAATGAGAGTTGGGGGTTGAGATATAAACGGACAATGGTCATTATAACGTGAGTAGTCGTTGTATTGCTTGACCGCAACGCTTCTGGGTACGCGTCGCGGTCAAATCTTGCCTGATTCAGGACCATTGGCGGTCGGGTCAACCTGAGTCACGGAGAGGTGTTGGTGTTCGGAGGTAAGACGGGCACAAAAGTGGAATCTTTGAAGTTGTAGTTTGTTGTTTTATCTTTGATATTCAATGTTCAGATTCGATGGGAAAAGCTGGATTCCGATGTCTTGTTCTTGGAAGCGCAAAGAGGCCGAGACCATTGTCTACATTAAGGATTTTGCGCTTGAGGTTCTCATTCGTTAACTATCTTGAGATAAATATTTGATTCAGATGAGAAAAATTGACCCTGAAGAATTCATTGTTCGGAAGTTCACTGGTGCCAAGTGAAGTAAAATAGAAAATATGAAAGACAATTAACATAATGAATAAAGTTTGTACTGCAAATTCGCGAATAAATCGTGAGAGAAGTGTGAGAAACACATTATTTGCGTCCTAGAAACAAAAAAACCCCACCAAAACATGTTTTTCGGCCAGTTCTTCGGAGGAATCCATAATTTATTTGTGGTATGAAGAGAAAATATCAATTTCTTTAGCGGAACATGAATCAATGTGCATCATTAGCAAATTAGGAAAGCCTTTTTAAAACTCTAATAACAAATAAAACGTAAGTATTCTTCAAAAACTGCTCTCATAGATAGACAAGAATTGTACTGCATATAGCGGCAATTTTTCGTTTTGACACCAATTCTCAGTTCAAACATTATGAGATTGACATTCTTTGCTCTTCTTCTTCTAATTCAAGATGTCACATCTAATTAAAATCTTGACGACGTCGGCGTTGACACAACGCTGAAATGGACACAAAAATGACTCATGTATTATGCATCCTAGCTGAACTGTTATTCCTAGTACGCGTCTCACACCTAGATGCCACCCTGGTCTCTCAATTTTACGTGCCATTTCGTCGTTACGGAGTATGTTTCACCTTTGAGATAAATAGACTAGAGCCACTTTTCAGTTATGATGCGTAATATGCACCAATGATTTATAATTTCTATAAAACGCATAACGCATGGATAATTTGCTACATAAAACACTGATAAATAAATGATAGTAAACCGTGCATTCCCATCAATATCTGTGATCATCTGAAATGTCTCGAGTGTTTCTTTCCATTTGTTCTGTTCACGAGTGAGACGACATATTTCGATTCGCTTCGAAGCAACGAGTTCAATGGGAGTGGAATAACTGAATGGGATATCTTTCACTGCTTCAATGAATTCACAATTATTCAGAATGAGATAGACAGTCCATTATTATTCACTGTTATTCCTCAAAGCTCTGCAAATGGTGTAGTTTTCCAAAGAGGACCTCTATAGACAGGATAACCAGTATTTACATAGAGACCACACTCATGGGCCTGGCCCCTGGCATATCTTGTTTTTACATCCGAGTGCCATTTATGACCTTGATTCCTCATAAAGACACATAAACACAGACATTCTCCCATTTTCTTTCTCACTTTCATCGACTTCAGCCATGAATTCGATGTTTGGAAGGCTGACTCTCGATCAATATCAGTGAGTGTTTATTCAAATTTTCAACCAGATATCAATAATGAAGTCCAGTTTTGTTTAGTCGGTCAACCTCCTGACTGTGAACTAGTTTTCCGCAAAACTCTAATGTAATATCTTGATATAACTGTTGTCGATTGCAGAAACGAAGTTTATCATTCATTTGACATTATAAAGAGCTTAGTATGCCATGAAGAGACACACTATCGACGCTTCATAAATAAGTATGTATTGAGAATGAAAATAAATCAATGCTGAATTTGGAATTTCAGAGTCACAGACAGTTTGATGGAATTGAAAAGATTGCAGAATAATCGAAATCGTAGACAAGAAGTGAGCAAAAATATTAATTTATTATATTTGTTGGCTTTTGAACCTGTTACTTTATTTATGCAGGATGTAAACTACGCCTTAAACAACCTTCTGCTCGCTATTGCCAATACCGCTGGTCCACTTCATACTGGAAATATCGAAGAGGTTCGTTATTTCAGTATTCAATGTGATGTGTGATTTATAGATGGCAACTATTCATATGTATCGAGCCAGAATCGCCCTTCTCTTCCCTATATTGAAGGTTGAGGTAATGTGAAACAATTTATGATCTCAATATTCACTTATGTTTGTTTAGAAATCTGAATACACAAACAGTTTCTCACATTATAAATTTTTATGTTCACTTACTACCGATTTAGAAACACAACTCGTACCAAGAGTAATCAATGACTCGTAGAGACGAGGTACGTCTTACAGTTTTCTAATTCAATGTGATGGAAGCTGCACAGATGGCAACCATTCACATGTATGGTGTCACAATCGCCCTTCTCTTCCCATTATTCAATTTTGAGGTTAGTGAAATGTGTACCAATTAATGCCTCCAGTATTCATAATTTGTTTACAAATCTGTAACACACACACACAGAAAAAGAACTGTCAATATTGGCAGTTTCAAACTGAGGGGGAATTGACAGTATTTTTTCTCTGTGCTGTAATGCACAAACCGTTCCTCACATTATAAAGGCTTCTTTTATGTTCTTCCTGCATTCGTGGCTAAATTCGGACCAAGAGTAATCAATGGATCTTTCAGCGCCTTCAAAAACAAGAAATGCACACTCAAACGGAGGCAAAGGTCTTTGGGCTTTCCTTGTGGCACGACTAACATATATGATTTAGATTGTAAGAGATTGTGGAGTTGAAGCTGTTCCTGAAGTGAAAATGAATGAAATAAGAACTCAAACCGTTGCAGTTGATAAACAGGTAAACGCGTAATAGAAATGGTAATAGCAACAAGAGATGCGAGCTCTTTAAGGAAACCGGAGTTCAAGTCTCACCTATTATTATCAAAGTGCAAGAAGTGCAAACACAAACTGATATGGTTAAAAAGAAGGTATCTAGAGTTTCGTACGTTTTGTTGAAATAACGATATTTTTAATAGGAATTGGCAGACACTGGAATCCAGGCGGTGCCTACTATAAAGTACAATAAAGTTCAGACGCAGACAAAAACTATCAAAAAGAAGGTGAAAACTACTCAATGCAATAATCAACAGTCCTTTAATAGAACATTCGAATTCTGGTCAGTGTTCCATTAAGTTATTTTCTGACACGCGTTTTTTTCAGAAGGATTTATCGGAAAAGCTGCTCCACAGACGTTGAACAATCGAAATTGCTTGGCAGGTATTAGGACTAAGTCAAAAATAGTTTTTGAAATTGCTAAATGAACGTTTTCTGTTCGGTTTTGCTTTAAGTTTATTTTAGAACCACCTGCGAAGCCAACAGTTGCTCATGTGGGAACTCTCACTGATGTCTACGCCGAAATGTACAGAAAAAGCAAACAGTATACCGGTAAGTGTTTCATTAAGTTTTCTTCTGACATGCGTTTTTTCAGAAGGATTTAACGGAAAAGCTGCTCCACAGACGTTGAACAATCGGAATTGCTTGGCAGGTATTAGGACTTGTTTTTTTAATTGTTTTTGAAAATGCTTAATGGACGTTTTCTGGTCGGATTTCCATTAAGTTTATCTTAGAACCACCTGCGAAGCGAAAGAATGTTCTTTCCCTTGTCGAGGAAAAGCCTTTGAATAGTCCAGAAGAAACTATTGTCGCATCATCTGCCCAAATGTCTAATGATGAGCAGAGAAGGAATGGTGTGTCCATCCCGGTAGATCAACTGCCTCTTGTCTCAATCCCTTTCCCAATGCCCGCAAAGGGTCAAGTGTCCCGAAAGCGGAAAAACAAAGGCTGACTAATTATTCTTTTCATCGCCTCAGCTTTCAACAAATCGTGCACTGTTCGTTTGAAATGTACTATCGTCTGCAATAATTTCATTTATAATGTTAAAGAAATTGACGATAAATTTGTGTCAATAACAACCGAAATTAGCGGTCAATTCTTCTTACTGTTAGCAAATTGGTAACATTTGGGAGGGAAGGTTTCATGCTTTTTTCGCTGGCATATCTGAAGATATTCCTTCTCGTTGTAAGAATGGACATGGATTAGACGATGGATCATCATTCGAATGTTCACTTTCAAAGAAGTGAACATCCAGTGAAGAGACTATCTTAAGACGCATTCTGGGCTCCCATTGAGGACCCCTTCACTAGGGTCGGTCAAGAAAATTCAAAATGTAGCTAGGACCATGAAACTTGGTGGATATATACCCCTGGCGACCATAAGTGATCCACATCCGTGAGAACCGTATCCGGACCTAATTGACGGTTCCGGACCCGGATTCATGTCCAAAGTTCGGAAGGTCATAACTTCGTTTAAAGTGAAGCTACAGAGCTGACGAAACTATATTCTTGCTCCACTCGTCGAGATCCGTAATAATGGTCATCGGAGTCGTGTTCGTAACTCTACTCCTAAGCGAGTTTTTGGTCATATAACGTCAGAAAACCACGCGTTTCTCTGCATAAGAGCAGAGTGCGAAAGCTAGATCTTCGCTTCTTTTTTGCTATTAGGTTGGGGAGAAAGTCTTGACCACTTTTTAAAAACACATCTATCTTTACTTAGAGAAGTTGCACAATTCCAATGTGTGTGGTTATGTATAGTAG
>JACMIF010002207.1:0-19089 GCA_014805445.1 Diplogasteroides magnus | reverse complement strand
TTTTTTCCCATATCTCCTTGTAAAAAATTCGAGGGCATTAGCTAAAGGTAGTTTTAATGTTCACTCGTTATGGGCTCTTCAAAGATACATAGTAGGATCGAAAACCTCGAGACCGGTCCAAACATGTCCATTGTAAGCGAATTGCAAAACTCGTGAAAGTATCAACAGAGGGGAAAAACTCAAATATTGTCTACAAACGCATTAAGAACAGGATGAAACATTGAATGAAACTAACTCAAAGAACATTTAGGGAAACTTGGTAGGATGATTGGATCGAATATGCTTCTCGTTACCTAATTGGCTCATAAATGGGAAATGCACTTCCTTCTTCACATAACCACACAAACTTTACTTTGTTGATTTCCCTTCTTCCTCCTCTCTTTCTTATCTTCTGAATCTGCAGTGGCCGAGGTTGAAGAAGATGAGGACTCTGAGTGAACGGTGACTCCTGCAAACTCTGTTTTGTAGATCGGGAATCGGCTCTCGACGTGCATTTATTTTCTCTAATTCATTGTCGAGCGGTAGTCTATAATCCGCGAGGGGAAACCATTCAACAAGGAGGCAGAGATAAGAAATGTACTTCAAGATCCGATTCACGGTCTCTACTCAGTGTAGGATATTTTTTTCCAAAATATCTCTTAAGACTTTTCTGGCAGAATATGTTTCACGATCTAAATAAAACCTTATAGTATGGCTGTTTTTGATTCTGCTCCAATTTGCGGATGAAAAAGAAGGAAAAATTAACCTCGCTTATCCTTTGAAGCGCTGCCACTGTTTCGCTTTCCGAACAACTTTCTCTTGTTGGCGGCCTGTAAATTAAAATGCTCAATTATTTATGTTTTGGCCTAACTATCCATGACCCCAAACTCAACATATTGCCAGTTTGGATGATTTATGAGTTATGTTTCAAAGCTACTATATATAATATTTGAAAGTATACACTTTATGAAACACAGCCATGAATTAGTAATGCTGTTTTAACAAATAAACATCAAAAACCACACTACTCACCTTGCTCGATTTGTCCTTCGTGTGGTTGATGAGGTCCCTCAACATTGGAATGGCATCGTGGAAGTCAGACATGGAAACACGAATGAGTTTGCATCGTTCGCCCAGTTGGGAGGCGAGTTCTTCGGCCTGAATGTACCTTCTTCACATAAAAATATATATCTTTAAAAATAAAAATAAAAATATATAATAAATGCAAATATTCTCTTTGAAAAAATCGTTCGTTCTTCGAAGTCAAATAATTTCTATCAGAAAATAGACGTCTTAAACATGCTGTGAAATGTATGAGCATCAAAACAATCAATATTATGTTCCACACCTTCCTACTTTCCACCCTTCCTTCTTGTGATCTTCTCATCTTCTCCATTGATGGTCTCCTGATCATTCCTCCCTCACCTCCCGACGTCCTCTCAGGATCGGACTCGTAACCTGAAATTAATTTAATGAAATTTTTTTATTACAATGAGCCACTGAATGACACGCCACTAGATACTGTAGTGGACGCAAATGTCAGACCAAGGCATTTTCATTCTTTCTATCTGCTCCATTGCGAGCCGCCGCAATTTGCCCTGGTCATGGTCAATTGGTCATAACCGCCTTCACTGTACTAGATACGTCCCTTGAGAACCGTATTTTCCGATCTCTACTCTTTTTTTGTTTTCTCACGAATTGCGAGCGCCACGGGTCATAAATGTGTTTCTCGCTCATGTCACGTGGTGATTGTTTGACTACTTTTATTGCATGTGTGCTGGATGCTGACATAAACAACCGCTTTTAGGAAATGAACCATGTCGTCGTGATCAGCATGGTCGAGTTGGCCAGGATCAAGATTATCATCTTAGATTGTAAAAATGTTATCGGAGGCCCTCTTCATTGAGATCCAATTTCACAGAAGGTATACATGAAACTTCTTCTTCAATGTGATTCGGAGCGACTTCTCAACCAAGCTAGATACTGTAGATCAACAAAAGTCCTCTATTTGCTTTACTGTTTACGACCCTTCACAATTTTGAAACACTTGATGACTTTTCCCGACAACTTGTCAGCTATTTCATTCGACGGTACACAAGTGCATGATAAAAAATAGTTCGTTCCGCTCTGTTATTCCGTCCGACTTCCGGTAAACAGAGAAAGTACGGGAAAGTAAGTAAACACGAATGGCTAAATGAGCGTTTGAGCTTGCAAGTTCACGGGGTTCATAAATGCATAAATTCGGTCATTTCCCTGTCTTTAATTTTAGTCTGAAAAGAAATGGAACTATAGTTCTTATCGTTCTTATCGCACAAACTCGCATAAATGCTGCAGATGAAACATATTCCAAATGCAAGTCTACACCATATCGGCCGAAGTTAAACGCCTTAAAAGCTGAAACACTTTACCCCCTACTTTTTATTTATTTATATAATCTCAAGATTCATTGGCAGCGCGTTTCAATATTCTATAGTAGTCATAACAGTCTGATGTGTGGCTGTAAGCCAGTGTCTGACCTTCTGATACGGACTCCATTCCACTGTTCGCATCGTCGTCGACGTCGTCTGTATCGCATACGAGGGCGATCGGACAGGCCTTGAAGAATCTATCTTTATTTTCACAAAGATTTTTAAATAACAAGACTGTTCGGGTCGTAAACAAAACCATATGATATGCGTAACGGTTTTTATTCATGTATTTTTTTCTCCCGAAAGCGCACATTATCGCTGATCTGACAATAATGAGCATATATTGCGTTCATGAAACATATTACAACAACATTATTTGTGTCCACTTTATTGGCCCTACAGTGATTTTCGTTGATCATTTTCGAATGAAATTGAGCTCATAATGAATCTTTTTCATTATGTGGTGGCGTAAAAGCACTTCTCAGGCCGCTTTTCTATGTATTCTGTCGAACGATTTCCGTTGATTCTTCGTTTCCTTGCGAACCTTTTCTAAGCAAACAGAACTTCACTACATCAACACGCAGACTATTTCTAGAGCACCGGAAAACGAAGACGGAAGAGCACCTGTCATTTACCACCTTTCGTGTCTCAACTTTCAACTAAATATTTGGTCATAAATTTGAAAGGCCACCTTAAATGAATAAAACAAAATGCTTGGTATTTTATGATTTGTGAAAATATGTTTCACTATGCGAATATATCTTGGGAACTCTCATTTTCGCGCTAGCATCGACGGGAAAATGATTATTAGACATTTACAGCAAACAACAAACAGCAAACAAGGCAAATATTAAGACTGAGTAGGCAAAACTAACTCACATGTTTCCTCAATGCGAATAATTCGGGCAGGTCGGTCATTCTCTCGAATGATGAGGAACACGATTCTGTGTAGAAGAGAATGGCCATGTCTGCATCTCTTATGGCCATCTCACGACCTCCTGTCTTCTTCAGACCAGGATCAGCAAACTGTAAGGAACAATCAGGGTTTCTAAATATAAAATGGTAGTAGAGCGCGTTTATGGTCTGAATCACGTGGTACGTTAGTATAGCGCATGAATGAGACTACCGCTCTTACCGTTAGTTAGTGAACATAGAAATGCACTATACTACCGTTTCAGAAATCGTAATCTTTATCTTGGTTCTGAATTCCATTTTTACAATGCAGCAGCTCTGTCATCAACTAGCAGTTTCGCTTATGTTTCCCGTTTTCACGTGTACTTTTAAATGGCCAATCTCTTTGGTTCATGATAGGTTGCGTATGAATAAGACACAATATACTTATACCAAAACTGCCTGTATCGATCCTTACTGACTGTCCTATTGATAAATATCAAATCTATGAGTGTCTTTTGTGTTAGGAGGAACCAATCAATATCCAGTTACCGTACCTCAACCACAACAGTCTGTCCCTCTCCTTTGTCCACTGTCAAGTAATGAGTGTCATCGTATGCTGCATGTTTCTCCCAGCTGATGGAACCTCCGCACAGTTTGTCGAACTAAAAATACATAAATATTGAATAAATATTTTTACTCTTGAGCCACATGTTCTTATGTTTCAACCACTCAATATATTTGCCTTTATCCGCAAAATAATGATGCCAACGCGATTTGATTGCCCCACAATCTCTTTGTTTGTAGTCATGTTCTCTCTTATCTTTTCCGAATCGCATTTGCCTTTGATTCAGAAAATCAAACAACGTTTTATAATCATTTTCACGTGGGATCCACACTGATAATGAATAGCGGCGGAAATGGGAATGCAATAACGATTCCCCCCGAAACGTTATCGATTCTCATGGACTCATGAGGTTAACACTGATTTTACAAAACGACCGCAAAATAGAGAAGTGTCTATTCCGACACCATTTAGCAAGAAACCTGGATGGAGATCGTGGGTTCAGCCTTGTCAATAGATTAACAAACAAATCTCCACACTCACTGATAGATAGCAACTCCCAACTCGAGATGGTCCTGATTTGCTATTGCTCAGGTTCTTTGGTTCACCCAATTCGCTCCACTCCCCGTAAGATAACGTCGTTCTCATAATGTACATGAGACCCTCATGATTAATGGGAAATTGCGGAGAAAGCGATAAAATCCTTGGGTGCACGCCGTCTTAGACCATATGACTAATCGAAAAGGCAACTGTTTGATAACAGAACGGTCAAACAGATTGACGCCTAAATACTTGCGTAAGACGTTTAAGCGATATGAGTTGTGTTTCAACTGATCTATATAAGGTTCGGTTAGTAAAAATGAATGCTGATCGCTTGAAATTTCTGCCATTCACGTTAAAACTAAAAGTTGATTAAAGAGCCACTATTTACGAGCAAATGTTATTGTCTTCATACTCGTTTGTGTACGAATAATACTTGGATTCCTTCGTATTTTGCAGTAGTTTGTATGACTTGAAGGTGACTCTAACGCCTCAGCCATAGATGAAAGTAATAAGAATATTCTTATATTGGTTTCGACTTCTTTCACAAACTTGAAAGAAATCCAAACCAATATTCGAACATTTCCTGCCAATCTTTATTTCCTTTCAGCATGACACCGACAAAAAAGCGTTCTGATTGACAATAAGACGTGACCATAAGATACTTTGTCAAACACCTGTTACTGGAATCCTTAATGGTACATATGAGCAGACCCCAACATAGTTCCGCTGTCTTTTGCATTATTCTGTACGTGAAAGAGGATGAATCACTGTCTGCTGTCATATTCTCGCTTTTTTGCTTTTCAAAACTCCCCCGCTTTGTCATTATTCAAAACGTCATTTCGAAAAGGGGAACACACTAGAGAAATTTGTGGTCGCTTAATCACTTTTCAATGGAGCTAAGATCACACCAAAAACATTGCTATTCCGGAAAAAAGAGCTCCACCATCATTAGATGAGAATCCTCTAGCTTTCAGCAATCCAATAAAGGCCATTTGGAAGAAAAATCAATTCGAAAAAATTTAAGGTCGGTACATTTTTCCGTTAAAAATGGGGTCTTCTGACGACTTCGAACACAAATATTTTTCGATATATTCTCATCCCCTCAATTTTTGACTGGTCTATTCGCATTTTGCGAGGGTGGACTGGAGGTTGTATGGCAACGTGTGACGAAGGAGAAGATGAGAGAATATTTATGGTTTATTATTTGTCTCGTAATTTGTATCGCTGCTGTTTTGTATCGCATCTCAAATACTAGAAAATCTTCTATATAAAAAGGTGGTGAAACATATAACAACCACTAATTTTTCGGTCCAGTATGTGAAATGAATTTAAAACCCAACTATTGATTGTAGAAAACCTATCAAAGGGTACCCTACGATCGTCCCGTAGATGAAGAAAAATCAGAAACCGCCGGAACAGATAAGACGCTAAAGCCAATAAACAGAGCGTGAAGCTTAGGAATTTTGAACTCGTGGCGCTTTGGCCTGGCGAAAATATTTTCAACTGACGAAACGCAGATATGTTTCAGACCACATACAAGAACGATAAAGTTAATCTAAGGCAATTCCACTCGCCTTGTATTGTACAATATATAATATGTACTCATAAAAATAATGGACCCATCCAAATGGCCGTAATATTGAACTTTTCGAACATTACTGTCAAATTGCTCGAATACTCACCAAAATGGACTTTCTGCTGTGGCCCAGGAACACCAATCTCAGTTCACCGTTCTGCACCTCTTGCGAATTATCCTTCATTTTTTTCTGAAATAATATCACTTTTTATAATATTTTTCTTACAAATTTCGAATTCAGCAACAAACGAGCGAAAAAACACGTAAAATCGGTGCAGAATTCGTCAGTCCATGAAATTGGAAAGCTCCGCGGAAGGTGGCAGCGCGTTTCAAATGCAATTCCACCACGGGCGAATGTGGCATTGTGGGAATGTGAGAGGGATTGGGTTCGAAGTCGTAAGATGAAAGTGTTTCGGACTTTTGAGACATGTGTGATAAGGGTTCTAAAACGGTAAATTGGTCATATTTCTTCTCCGCAGCGACAGCTCTGAAGAAGAAACACGACAAATTTACCGATTTAGAACACCTAATATCGGAGGATTACTAACAATTATTGTAAGAAAGGGAAATAACGATAGAGTTTCACGCTTAGTTGAGCTGAAGAGACAAGAAGAATGACTAGACAGAAAGTCAGCAACAATACGAACGGTCGAGAGTAGTCGACTCCTCCCACTTTCACGCGATTGTCATGCAAAGTATTCCCTCAACTATGGAACAGAATTTCCACCTCATGGTAGACGAAGACTACAATTTCACGCACAAAAATGGAACAGCTCAAAAGTGCATGAAGAAAATTGACATCCTCACTGAGGAGACTGAGGATGTCAGAGTTATTTTCGAAAGACAATCTCGCCCTGGACACTTGCGCCATAATGGTGAACTGAAATTTCGGTCCAATTCAGCATTGCGGCGCAAATATCCGTGGTGCTGTTGTCTTTCGACCTGGATTAATGTCTGTCCGCTACACGTTTATAGAAAACTGTATCATTTGGAATCACATTCGATTACCGCAGACCGGAACACTTTAATGCTAACAGCGAACCCAAGATTTCAGGTCATATTACATAAACGACAAATTTACAGATTTAGAGCACGAAGAACACTGTTCGCTGAACAGACAACTCATTCTCAGGGCATTTACGTGTTCCCTCGATTGTGCCCTTTGCGGACTACTACTCTCTAAAGAACGCAAGTACAAAAGCACCACGGATTTAGAAGGTGCCGCAGCGAAACTGAAAAATCCGCTAATAATTGCAGAAGCGTGTTTTTCCGCTATCCACAGCAGGAAAATTACGATGGAAGAACAAGAGAGGAATAAGAAATGTTTTTGAAGCATATCTATTTGCGACAGAGAGTGTATTTCATTGCAAATATAGGAGTACTTATTCCAATCCTATGAGTAGATAATTGCAATCATCGTCAATTAGCTAATGAGGCTCTGCTAAGACATTGACTGCATACAGAAAAAGACGTTTGGTGCCATAGAAATATAGATTCAACGAAACATGACATCCTAGCCATAATGCAAATAAAGAAGAACACAAGGTATGGGAACCAAATTCTCATGGTTTCTCTCTTGTTAGTCTTTTCGCTCTGTTGAAACCTCCGAGGGAGGCTATCAAATTTCCCGCAAGACATGTGCTCGGAAGTCTTACGGAAAGGATCGAACCAGGGGGAGAAATATGAACGAAAAAATGCAAAAAAATTCATTGGTATTTGCGCCATAACAGCGAAAAAATCCATCTAGAGTCTTATTATAGCACCATCATTATAGCACGATTGTTCATGGTTCTTATGACTAGGAACCTTGAAAGTCTAAACAGCGGAGAAGTAGGAACGACTTTGTAAAGCGAGTGGTGTATGGATGGTACACCATGAAATATCATCTACTGAAGTGCACGTTCATATTCAACGAGCGAAACCGTCCTTGTTTTCCATGAAACCTCTGGGAAAGCGGAAAACACATGTGCAAAGGAAGACTAGTGAGGGATGGAACAGAGCAAAGAGAACTAGAGAGAAGAGACGGAAAAAAGTGACCCAAAAACTAGAGGAAAGCCCCTGGAAGACTACATAAAATGAGAATATACACCTATTTTTTTATTGCATCACGTAACAAACTACTGAAGAGAAAAATAAACGTGAAACAAAGTTGAATCGGTTCACCGAAATACTTTTCTTAAAGTCAGCGGCTTCATGGCTAAATATAGAAGCTTCTTCCACCCCACACCTTTATATACGAAGTATCGCCGTGATATTTGCTCGAAACCCAAATAAAAGGACTTAAGGTTAGATTGATAGCCCAAACACTCAAGTCTATCAAGTGGTTCGCAACCAACAATTGCGAACTACTGACCCTCTATTTTAGGATGCAAATCGAAACAGACTATTCTGACGCGCTTTTTTGCGAGCTCAGTTATGTTTCTCTGATCCTATATATCGACAGTTATAGCATTCCAGTGATAAAGTCCGCACAGGTACCACAGTAAAATCGCAAAACAATAAAAAAAGAATCTCCAAAAAGCCGTCTTCCGATGTAAATGTCAGCTTGACACACAATGTGAGTGGGAGGAAGCCCCCTTTGGGTCGAACAGCGATAGAAGACGTGGAGGAAGAGGGAGAGAAGAGAGGAGGAGGAGAGAGACGGTGAGAGAAATCCGAGTCATGGACATTCGCGCCATAGTGATCGAATCGTCACATGAGCCGATTGATGAGATCTGATCGGTTCTTTCCAGTGTCATGGCGTAAATTACAGCGGCCTATGGTCGGAGCATAGCAGACGAAATAACGACCAATTGTTAGGAGACGAAGAAGAGCACATCAAGATGATCAAATCAACACTCATTCACAGGGCAAATTCCGTAATTATGGCGCAAATGTGCGGTATTTTGTTCGTGAGCAAACGGTGTTGAACCGAAGTGAAACAGTCGTCATGTGGCTAAATAACGGAAGAACTGAGCGTGAGGCGAGAGGAGCGGACCGTTTTATTTGTGCTCTTCTTATTTCTGTGTCTGCACTCTCTCATTGTCATCATTGTCTCTGCGTCTCTAACTCTTCCCCTGTCTCTAGTTTCGTCTGCTCGTCTGTAACTCTCTCCTCGTCCTCTCACGTATCTACGCTGACGCCACCCGATAAACCTAGAGACTGTCTGTTGCAAGGCAAATGGGTGCGAACCGGCATGAGTAATCATCGTGAGAGTGTGTAAGGCAACGGCTGCAAAGGGAATAATGCGAGTAAATGACTCAGGTTCTGGCCAAATAAGTTTGAGTGGATGGGTTCCAGAAAAGAGTGTTACAGTTAGGTTTCATGCTCTTTTTAAAGCTGTCTACTTTTCATGTCCATCGCTAGTGTGACAGCTACTTTTGTGATTCAAGTGAGAAAAAGAATATGAAGAGGAAAACCACAGTTCTGGCGAGAAATGTAGGTTGAGAAATTTGCACTTGATAAGCGTTCTGAATGTTTTGGGCGTTATTTTTCCATGGAGAACTATGAGTAGAATAATAAATTCAGTTGTGTTTAATATAGATAATAATCATGTCTCCTTGAGGATGGAAGGTCAATATTTTCATATGGAATGTTGATAAATTTACTCTTGAAAGCAATTAGGAATGCTCTCCAGCGTGTTTTTGATAAGAAACCGTGAGCAAGAGAATCCAAACTAACGAAACGTATTCAGTTAGGTTTCACAAAAACAATAATGAAATCATTTTCCATTTTCTGGACATTCTTTAAAAGAAGAAAGCAATGATGAAAATTTTGCCATGCGTTCTTAAACGGTAGTAAAGTGCATTTCTCATTCGTCTAATCCGCTCGGGGCAGATGTCGATCGAAAGTAGAGAAAACGCTCAGAGTGGATTAGACGTATGAGAAATGCACTTTTCTTTCGTTTTAGAAACCCCTTACACAGTTCTGACGTCACCGTATCCTGACAAACCATGAGCAAGACCTCACAATAAAAACGTAGGATGTTAAGTCAGTGTGTGGTCAAAAGAGGCTTTTCGATAGTTCGTATTGGCCACAGCATGGTTTTATGTCCGTCATAGATCGCTTAGTTAGCGACAATCATGACCAAATCAGACTATATAGGCCTATCTAGCCACAAAGCGGTACTGCAGCAAAACGATAACCGAGTTGATATTTATGAGTAAAGCATGGTGACTCATTTAGCGGTCATAATTTATTGCGCTTGCAAGTCTTTTGTGGTCTTTTCGTTTGGTGCGCAGAATTCACTTTGTGATGTCAACAACAGCGAAATCCGTCTGCTATTTAAAGTTACCGAACGGGATGAAAGACTATAGAGCCCGTTAACATTTACGCCAAAACGGTGAAATGTGGCCACTTCATCATTTTGTATCAAATATTTGAGCTCCTAAAATGATGACTAGGGACAAGATCACAAGGGAAACAGTTCAAAATGACTATTTTGTTTGTGCACAATTGTTTCTACCAAAGCATGTGAGCAAGTGTCACTTGACTCCGCGCAAAATAGATCCCGGAGGGATAACAAGGATGTTTAGTGCTTCAATAGTGAAAGACTGTTGGTTTCATAGGCGTCATTCATTAGGGCTTCAATTTCCGCTCATCTTCCAATAAAAATGATTTGTTTCTAAGGAACATCCGAAATTTCACGTTTCAGCAGTGGTATAAGATGAGACTCGACGATAACGTCCGCTTAAGTTTCCACCAATATTCTAAATACAAAAAAATCGATGTCTTGTGCTTCACACATTGCATAAAGATTATCCCATGGAACTTTGGCTAATGATGTCTCATCTGACATGTGTAAAATATATCTATAGATACGTTTAACAAAAGATTTCACAATTCTGCTTCGACTGTTACTTCCACGTATTTGCGGCAAAAAACGCGCAGGTTCACGGAAATTAACGGAAGGAGTTTGTGTCTTTCTGTCTGTTTGCTTCTGTCGCGAGTGTACACGGGAAAACGTTACGATAACGAATGAGAACAACCGAGAACATAGGAAGTCGAGTTTGGGGTGGAATTTCCAAATTATTTTACAAATGACTAGATACGAGGGTGGAATGTCCAAATTTAAAAAGTGAACGATAACGGTGGAATTATCAAATTGGCAAGAATATGGAAAGTTGAAAAGGCTACCCCATAGGATGAGGAATATATAACGATGTGTCGACAGTTACTTTGTGGGTAGGAGAATATTCAGTTTCTAATAAGGACGACAAGTATGGTTTTTAAAACGGTCGTAAAGTGCATTTCTTATTCGTCTAATCCGTTCGAAACGGTTGTCTATCGCCCGTAGATACAATCGCTCCGCGGAGATTAGAAGAATGAGAAATGATCATGCCTACAGTTTTTGAACCCATAATGAGCAGGAGTTTCGAATATCGACATGTCAAAAGTAAATGTCACAACAGACAGCAAAGAACGAACGACATTCTGTACGGAAATGAGCGGAATCCTGGGCCGGAATATATTTTGTGCACTACCGGAGCATTTTACCTCACTTGAATTTTTGTCCCTCACACCACAGAGACGACAGCATAAGCATTTAGCCAACCGACCTCTCCATTGTGCGGTTGTCTCTAATATCAAAGATACAAAGGTAGACGAATAGGTAGAGAATGGCTATGGCCTAAGCGGATTATTGTTGACTCCCGTTCTCTCCCCATTTCGCGAGGGGACCGCTTCCCCCGGGTTTACAGCTCGCGAGAAGCCAAAATATCACGCGCACAATAGCCGCGGAAGCAGAATGGGGCTATTTTGAAGCGTTGATCTTTGGCCGAGTGAACGAAGAAATGAGCTATCGGTGGCAGAATTGAGCATTTTATTATTTTTGCTGAGGGAATGCAATCGTCGATTGGCGCGGAAACGACATTACCGCTTAGTTCTACCTGTGAAACATAACTGCTCATGCGAGTTTCAGTTGCAGCGGAAAATATTGAGGGAAACCCTCAAAGGCAGCAGTTGTGTCCGAAATAGCCCTGAGGACATTGGAAAGTTTGATTTGTGACTGAAATCCGGATCTCTTTAAATGGGCTACCGCAAAAAAGTTGGCTGATTTGGCTTTGGAGAAGCCATGAAGGGACGCGAAATACCAAGAAAGAAACGATTTGGCTAACGTTCATTTTCCAAAAAACATTGTTTTCTGGCATCTAAAGCGAAATCGCGCAGGGCTATCGACTAGCTCATATAGTAGCTTTCTAGAACACCATGAATTCTATCCGATATGCCAGTCAAAATCAATTTCCACGCAGTTCGCTCGTATGCAAAAGCGTGACCGGAGAAAACTTAGTGAAGATAATAGTACGTAAATGGTAGAACTTCAGTCGGTCAACTTAATTTCATACAAAGAATATCAGTTCAGTTGAAACTAGACTGAATTAACATTTTTTTCTATTTGTGCTCTTGGACCAGTAGTTATCGATTGTTCCTCAGAAACAACTGCTGATCAATGTGGTCACACTAAAAAGGTGCAAATTCGATCCAAAACTACTAGATGTCTAGATGGGAGGCATAAAGAAAGAAGTAAAGAATGCAAGAAAACACACAGTCAGAGAGCAGCATATAAGAAGCGTTAATATTGTTTTGCCTGGATATCTCACTTAATTACGAAAATCGATGATTGTGTATGTTGTTGCCACAAATAACTCGCGGCAGTTGTGTATGTGTTTGTTTCAGGCTCTTATTTCTCCCAGCGCGATTTGGCTTTAGATGCCAGAAAACGATGTTTTTGGAAAATGAACATTAGCCAAATCGTTTCTTTCTTGGTATTTCGCGTCCCTTCATGGCTTCTCCAAAGCCAAATCAGCCAACTTTTTTGCGGTAGCCCATTTAAGACGCAGTATTTATAAGACCGGACCAGGAAGGGCCCCTTCTGTGCCTACTTTGTCAAGTTGTTTCGACCGGACTCAAATGTAGTGGATTATGATACTTGGTAGTACAGAAGTTACTGACAGACCGGTGAACTCACAGTTTCCCTTAGTTTTTTTATTGAGCAATTTAGAATTTCCCAATAAGCTGTTTTTTGACATGAATATTTGCCGGACCATAACTTTGTTCCTTTTTAAGATTTTTGAACATTCTTTTTTTAGTTAGAACCGCCATGATATTTTCTCTGAAAGCATTTTTAAAATTAGAAGAATACTGTAGTTTGTGAAAAATACCAATGAAAACAATAAAAATCTGAATATTTCCTCCTATTCTATCGAATACTAGGTATCAATGCCTATGTATGTAGTCCATTATGGACGAAAACTTGGTTTTATACACAACTTTTGATGCTCTATCGAATGATTATACGACATATGGGTTAATTCGAAAGTTGAAAAATTGATCTTTGGTCTAAATTTATGAAATCGCTGCTGAAGTGTATCCCACCCACAGGGATGATACACTGACAATTTCAGAACCGGGAAACATGTTTGAAGGTGTGTGCCACCCCCACTTTCGTTCTTACAGAGAACCTATGTATTAAAAAAAACAATTTCGTCATTATGTCCGATTGACTATATTTATTGCATCTCAGGGAATGCGGAAGTCTTCACCCAAAGATCACATCAGTGGTATCAGTGACGGATCTCGTTGATCAGATGTTCAATCGCAGGGAGTTCAAGGCTTTTCACACGACGGATTCGCAAGTGGTCAGGAAGTGCGTGCCTTCTAGCTTATGTTGAGTGTTTTTTTTACAATTTCAGGTATGAAGAAATGGCGGACTCCCAGGTCGAACACAATATCCCCACGTCTTCCAAAATGAAATGGAGTCGCTTGGTGAAAGAGGTAAGCACTGAATATCGCATTGTTTATTCGCAGTGATCAGTTTTTGTCCATATATGCGGCTTGTTTTCCGCGGTAGGATTGGTTATTGAGCCGATTGTTGGGTCGAAGTAATGGTTCGAAGTGCAGTATGAGTAATAGATCAAACTGTATGTACTGGATTGGGAGTGCAAAACCTAGTTCTTTTATTCATTCTTCTCTACACTATCATTTGCGCGTTTCTTCATATCATGCTCCAATGCTTCTATTTACAGATTAACAAGTATCACAGTATAATCACCGTGCAGAAGAACAAGGGAACGGGAAAGGCAGAACTGTGCTGGGCCTTCACAGCAAACGGACATCCATTCATCTGCAGTCTGGAACATCGAGGAGATGTGAGTGAGCTCAAATATTGACGGATGCGAACTGTACCTCTTTACAGCACGAACACTTGACGATTCGCTCGACAACAAAAGCTACATCACAAAGAGCCATCGAGTACTACACCAACATTCTGAGCAACAAGGCCAAAAATGCATCTCCACAGTCTGCATTTAAGTAAATTCTCTGTCTGAGTTCCTCCTAGTTTTGTCCCATCTATCACTATTCTGTTCTTACCCCATTATTGTCCATTTGCAAATTTGTAAATGGCTCCTTCTGATTTGTTTCTGTTTGCTGTTTTGTCATTCACTTGTCCTTTCCTCTTTTCTAGCCCAACATTGATGTCCTATTGTTTATGTCATTATGTACGCAAATTCACGCATTGTTTTCTCGATTTCTTCCCAAAATAGGTTGCATATCTTTGAAGCGCCATAACGTGAATAAATCAGCAGCTTTCTTCAACTCTGAAGATCTAGCATGTATCCTACAAATGTCTTTTGCTAACCTTCACAACAGTGGCATTCACTTGTTCCTCTCTCGCACGTTCCATTGAAGAAATTCATGTGGAACTGGCATGTTTATTGTTTCATGTAAGAAGATGATCACACCCAAAGATTGTACGTCCCACACTATCTGCAGTGCATTGTGAAATCAATAATTTATCTCCGACAATCATCTTCGTTGCATGGATTTTCTTCTCAAATACGACGACGCTGAAACAATAGTATAAAAATGTTATCATTCCAAATACACTAGTGTGAATAAGTCAGGAGTGGATTACTTGCTCTCTGATATCGAAAAAATCTGAATTTTTTTTTCTTGTAGTATAATACTTGAGAACATGACTGATATTTCCTGAAATGGACGACAATGTCGCACCCCCGGATTGTTGATCGTAAAGTATCCAATATTTCACCACTTTGATCTTATGAGCATGTAAATGAAAACTTCATTCTCTTCATTCTCTCATCACTCAACAGTCTCTGGTAATTTGCATGAAGTGAATGTGCGCCCCAGCCTGCCTCATGAGTATTTCGAATTAGCCCCTTCACTCTTTCATATCATCCTCACCGGAGTCGGTCCTTCCCCCGACTCTCGTCTACCACTCTCCTCTGACCCCTGTCCCCATCGTCTACAGGACATCGACATCTCTTCAAGAGACAGTCCAAGGTAGTCAAGTTTTTCTGTGGGGCATTCGCCTGTAGTAGCGTCTAGTCTCCGAGGTTTCGAGGACTGAGAAATTCCATCTTACCCATTTCAGAATCTGTCATCATGCGGGCGCTTCTTCTTCTCATCCTCGTCTGCCTTTTGTCTTTCGTCCAAGGAATCAGCTTTATCATTAATGTCACCGGTCGCGTCACATGCAATGATGTGTGTGTTTGGTTGTTCAGAAAGTTTGACATTTTATGTTTTAATGAGTAGCAAAACGGCCTCTGTACCTTATAAATATCCTATATTTGCCTATATACTGTAAATCAAATATCCTTTCCACAGTTGCCACCCGAGTTCCCTTCAGTCTGGCCGTTCCCAAGAAAAACTTAGAAAACTGTGAATAAAAAATTGAGGTCCCAGTGCCCAATCATCTCGTCGAACTGTGGGAGAGTGACTGGGGAAGAGGGGCGCCGGTCAATGAAGACGACAAAATTACGCTACACGACAGCTACACCGACGAGAAGGGAAACTATGCTGTGTTGGGAGGGGACAGTGAGGTGGGTGTTTCCACTAACATCTCTACGTCATCTCAGTTGAACTATGTGGTTCGTCTCGTATCAACTCCGATCGGGCTGTGTCCGCCATTTCACTGTTCTCTCTAACAAAACGTGTCCCTATTGCGATAGACATACTCCAAAAACAATTACCTCAGAATGACACCGACGACACCAAAGAATCAAAAGGATTAGATATATATCTCTTTTTGTAGATCGGATGGGCGGAGCCGTATGTGCTGGTGAAGGCAAACTGCACTATTGTGCCGAACTGCAAGAACGGAGAAAAGGAACACCGCTTTGGAAAATTCTTTAACTTCATACCCTTCTCCGTGGAGATATTCATGTACAACTACACAGATATCAACTTCAATATCTGCAATTGAAAGCAGTCCCTTTATAACAGCGAACGAATAAAATGTGTTGTGTTAAAAATAAATGTAAAAATGAAGTTTTATTTTTTTAAAGATGGAAAAAATGCACCTACGGCTAAGATAACTGTGATACAATGTATATTACTTCGTCATTTTTTGGCATGTTCCACGCTCGGAATTCACCCAAATTTCGGCTGTCCGAGAAAATGTGATGACCGATGACACAATGTTTTCTCGACGGAAATCGATAGAAGGGGTCAAAACAAACATCTTTTCTTAGTAACACTTTTTCTGAATGTTTCGAAAAAATTGTGCAAAAGACGTTTGTTTTCGGTGGGATTGGAACCAGCGCCCTTTCACGGGGTCTCTACTCCAAATATTTTCGAAAATTACTTTATGATGGAGTGGTAAATTTGCTGTTCTAACTTATCAGGGTTGTTGATTGGGTCCAGGGCCATCACATATCAAAAATCTGCGAGAGGTTTTTTTCCATTTACTCGAGATATTTGCGCTAAAGTGTCGTCATATGCGGTTTTATCGACGTCCTGACCATATACGTTGTCCGATCTGGATGAAAACTAGGTTTTAGACATAACTTTTGATTCTCTATCGAATGATTATGCCACATATGGGTTAAATCTAACGTTTAAAATTTTTCACCATCTCTTCATTACTCACGCTCTCTCGCTGCCCTCTAGCTAATCCTCGAGGTTTAAGAATGATCACTACGACGGCTGATAAGAAAGCGCCCCTGAACGAAGCATCGATTGTTATCAACTTTCCTCGATCTTCAATCGAATCAAACCTCAAATTTATCCTTTTTAACACGTCCATCTCTGACATGGAGTGGATGTATTATCTCCTCGGTGTATTTACTATAATATTTGGACTTTGCATATTATGTTGTTTTACGTGTATACGACATTGTATAGGAAGGAGTAAGTTTTTCCGCATACTTGTATTTGTAAAACTTCTTTTGTAGGCATTC
Source organism: Diplogasteroides magnus (assembly GCA_014805445.1). Taxonomy (NCBI): domain Eukaryota; kingdom Metazoa; phylum Nematoda; class Chromadorea; order Rhabditida; family Diplogasteroididae; genus Diplogasteroides; species Diplogasteroides magnus. Next base: position 1,947 of record JACMIF010002207.1, on the reverse strand, counting down.
CTAAATGGTATGATCGAAACACCGCTTCCGGCCAATCCGCTCTTGCAGTTCTTTTTTATGCAGTATGTAAATGATGATTCGATACAAGTGTTCTTAAGGTGACGCTAAGTAGTGCCGCACCTTTCGGTCATTCGCGGACCGTGCTAAATTCCGCGAAACGGTCAGCATTACCTGTCTGGTATGACCAGGACGACACCTCCGGCCAATCTGCACTTGCGGTTTGTTTTTCTTTATTCATGATGTTGATAGGAGTAGAATGAGGCGAATTAGGTGAGGTTCTGCTTGAGTAATGTGAGTAAAGGTGCCCATTTGACGCTCATGTGCTGTGTTAAGGTGGCGGCAAGTAATAGGGCTCCCCTCTTCAGTGAGTTCGGTCTCATGCCACCAATGCCCAATTCCGCGACACGGCCTGCGCAAAACATCAACGAAAATAATCACCAGGCAAGATGTTGTTTTCTTTGCCGTTTCATGTGCAATGGTATGAAATAGGGTTTGAAAGACGGTAGTGAAGTGCATTTATCATTCGTCAATTCTACGCGGATCAGTTATCCATCGAACATAGAGAACCGTTCTATCAATAAAAGGATGACAAATACACTTTTTGAAACCATGCCAAACATACGAGAATTTACACATGATTCAGGTAGTCGGATACGCCGTAGGCGGTACAGTTTCTCATTCTCCAACTGCAAGAGATTCTCATTGTCAGTCTCAGAATCCCCCTACTAAGCCACCATAATATGTATGCTAAATCTCCGTCTCTGTGAATAATGTAAAAATATCAGCCATCGACTTGTGCAGGAGCAGTGACATAGTAAATCCTAAAAAAAACCTAGCGCTTTCATCCCATGACAAAATGGCTCAATATTGACAATGTAATAGTTCAGCTTTATAACAATACAAGATTAATGGTCATAATAAAAAATCAAGTGCGAGTTGTTTTTCCGTGTTTTTCTGAAGATTTGAAGCCACCTACACTGTCTCAACTGTTACGGGGTCTGAGAACGCGTTTGGCTGTAGCTACAAATTTTGTTGTTTGAATGCGAGGAGGTCTGGGTGGATGTCTTTTTGCAAGAGCGGTAGTGGCTGTATGGGAAATTGTAGTCGTGGTAGTTGTCGTGGCTGTTGTTGTAGTGGTAGTTGTGGTGATGGTGGCGGCATTCTCGCGACTGTAGAAATTGAGCTCATGCATTATTTTTAGCACTTTCAATTTCGAATCGAAAAGCCTGTACAGTCCGCCAGGCTGCAAAAAGGCAAAACATGTCATTAGAGCATTACAATTTCAGAGCCCATTTCACACAATTATCAGCAGCGTTGGATTGGTTAAAAAATAATTTTTCATGTAATTTTTAAAATATCTGTGTCTATATTCTGATTCACTGTCTCAGAAGATCTTCGATATGACGAATTATTCAATGATTAAAAACCGCATAATGAACTCATGATGTTGTGACGTTATGTGTATATCGTCAAAACATTTTCTTTGGGGATTAACACGAAAATAATGAAAGATCATTGTTATTTCATAGTTAATAATTTACAATGCGACAACACGTGCAAGATCTATGTGAATTTCCGATTCATTTTAATCGAGTTCGCAAGCTCGAGTTTTTTTTACTTATTACAGTATTGTATTTATTGTGATCTATCGTACGTTACAGGAACAATGAAGCGTTTTCGCTTCTGAAACACTCTGAGTGTTTCAAAGTGTTTCAAAATGTTTCAAACGAATAAACAGCCTTTAGAGGCATTTTCAGATTTTCTTGTTATTTTTACAATTTTTTTCATCAAATTCCTGACCTATAGCGAAAAAATCAGCCGAAATAGGCTTGTTTTCAGCGAGAACAAGCGGTTTGAGCAATTCCGTGAAAATTGTTTTGTCCGTAAATTATTTCACGGCTTTCGTTTGCTGTGGAAGTGCAACGTGAAAATTTCAAGTTTGATTTT
>JACMIF010002206.1:0-19098 GCA_014805445.1 Diplogasteroides magnus | reverse complement strand
TGTTCAAAAACGAGCCAAAACGCGCGAAATGACGTCACTGTGAAAAATCGCGCCAAGCCTCCAAGCGGTAGCAGAGACCCGTGGTGGTGACCATAGTTAGTGTCTGCTGTGGGGTGTCTATGACTATTGTGGCGGCCTGGCATTTTTCATTTGAAGAAAGATATATGGACAGAAAGCGAAAGTCTCATTACATATGTTACAACCTAATATACACAACCGGTTAGTATGAGAGGACAGACAGGAATGTTTGGGTATCGCGATAAACGACTGTCGTGGCGTCCACACTGACATCTAGTATTTCATTGCACATTGACATTTCAGTGAATGATGAAGCGCCTATACTTTTTTTTATCCAACTCCACTTCGTTCACAGTGTCACATTGGATTTTGAATGATCGGTGCGACAAGTTCGCGCGTGTGATTTGGCACAATAAAGAATCAAATGCCAAATCAAACATTTCGAATTTCTATCCTTTCTCTGCTTTTCTCTCCCAAAATACTCCTCTTTTCCACGGAAACCAGAAGTTGAAGGAATTGAGCTTCAAAAACCAAATCAAACTTAGCGAATTTCTCATATTTCTCCGCTTTTCTATGCTAAATCACCCTCGTTCCCGCTGCTGTCCCAATATCAATGAATACAGTACCAAAAAACCAAATCAAACCTTTCGAATTTCTCATCTTTCTCCACTTTCTTCTCATACCCGTTTTTATGACACCCAAATCACCTCCTTTTTTGCGCAGCCCTAAACGTTTAGGAATTGAGCATTCATTTTATATGCCCTCAGGGCACTTTTACTTTTTTCTCATTTCTCAGCGATTTTCACCGTGACAAAATGTTCTGAGGTGCTTCAGGTAGTGATGAAGGCCCCACAAAAATGTTTTGAGGTATTGATGTATAAGCAAATTTCAGGTAAATTCGAGTTTGAAAATTTGAAATGACTGTCCTGTAAAATTTTTCCATTTCTAACAAAAAATTGACCAGCTTTTTGAAATCTCTTTATCAAGAAGTATCTACAGTATTTTTTGAGGGTGAAAAGTGGTATGATGAAAGCCGCTACACAGATGAGCCAAAAACTTAGAAATTTTTTGGATCGCAGCTTCATTTGCGAGTTCATTCGAAAATGACTTTGCCCTTTCGTCGGCGTCACGTGACTCGGTCTCATTCCCCGCATGCAAAGTATAAGTGAAGGGAAGGAAATATCTCAGTGCAAAGTATCACAGTGCGGGAAAGACTTTGACCTCTTATCTTTGACAGTCCTGACATAGCGATACTTTTGAAGAGATTTGGCTGGTTCTCTCTAAACTTTCGTGATATGATTGACACACTCTTGTATCTCGTTGTTTCTTCCCCTTTTCAATTGTTTGCACTCGTTGCCGAGTGACGACGCCTATAGGCAATAAATCTGTCTGCCATTTATTCTCCGTTCTTTCATGCTCCTCCACGTAGTCTTTATATCTGGCATCGCTTTGGATTTGAACCGAGGCGATACTGCAAAACGGACAAGACAGCGAGAGGGCTTAACCGCTGCACTATCTTGGACGCTAAGGACCTGCCCTATTGATCATGAGACATGGACGAGGAGGTATTAGAGGTCAACATTTTTTGTATCTTTCGCGCCTGCTAATCGAACCCGCGTTCGACTCGATCACACCACATCCGTACTATCTTCTTCTTCCTTCCACTCTCTTGTATGCGGATGATGTGCTCTTAGCCGGAAAACCCGATCTCATAGGTTGTGGATACATCAACACTGTGCCTCTTGATTATTGAAAATAAACAATGAATAGTCGATCCAATTGTTTATAAATGAATCTAAAATCTGATTTATCACAACCCATGACAATAAATAAATACAATATTCATTTTTTACGAAAAACTTGGCGAGAATACGGTGGTAATAATGCTAGGGAAATAGAACTATATATGGGACGGAATAAAATATTTCTGCAGCAAATAATTACAGAATATCGGACTGGAGGCAAATCTCCTTATTCTCAACAATGAGAGTTACTTTGATGCTAGCCGTCGTGTAGTAGTAGAATTGGAGTTCGTTGAAGTGCACAACTTCAATATTTGCTCCGCCAATTGGCCTATTGAAAACTCGAGCACAGCCAGAGAAGTCGCCTTGTATAACGTTGATAGTGCACTTTATCGATGAATTGAGAAGAGCCTGAAATCAGTTGAATTCTTTTACGGACGAGCTTAGTCGTTATTTTCTGAAATGTTTTCTCCACTATATTCCTTTAATATTAAGTTGAATATTGTGTAGAGAGAACATGTAGCGAAAGCAATAAACAGAGAGTGGAAATGAAGTGATAACTAACCTTAATGGCCTGTCGGATGCCCTTCACTGTGGGTCCTCTACACACATGAATCTTCAATGTGTAGAGGTCCTTCCTGTTGAGAAGAGTGAGGAGATTAGAATCGGTGACAGGGAGGGCACGATGGTTCGTGATGACGAGACTGCCAGATGAGGATTCTGAATATTAATAGTGTAAGAAGAGGAAGCCCCTTTATAATCGTCTTCCAAGCAGGATTAATACGAAAGTTACAGTAATACGATCAATTGAACAAAATATTTCTTTGTATACTAGGAAGCAACTGCTCTATTTCGACTTTACATGAATAATTCATCAAATAAAGCTCGCTTGTCCAGAAGCGGGGATCACCAACGGGACTGGATCCTTTGCCGCCAAATTTCTGTATTTCCAGTTGGCGATCAGTGGAGAAGAGGTAGTGGTACTGATCGTCGAGATCGATATTCACGAGTTGAACATCGCGAAGAACGACACATCTCGACTGACTGAGCATCGGCTGAATTCTGATCAGCGCTTTCTTGTCCATTACTCCGTCAATAACAAGACGCGAAATAGGTCCGTCTCTGAAAGCAATGACTTGAAGTGTATTTTTAGATATGTAGCAGAGAACGTCTTTAACCCTTTATAGTCCCTCATTTATTCATTTTCTTCCCCCATTTTCCTAGGTATCTTTCTTATGTACATGACTTTTGATCTTTGTTATTCGGCTTGCGACCATTTTTGTAAAACATCTGCAAACTTTAGATAAAAACTGAAACTAACCTAGCAAGGACATTCTTCACACACTCTGTCATAGTGAGTCCATTGAACTTGTAGTCCACGTGTGGGATGCGATCGATGTTCTCGAAGATTCCTCTACAGAATCCTTCTTCAAATGTCATTCCGTATTCTCTCTTCCCGATGCACCATTTGAAGTCCACGAAATCGTTTCCATAACAGTGTACAACTGCGCAGAGAAGGCTCCTGAAGAAATCAAAATAGAGAGGAAAGTTAGAATTGACCGTAGCACCACTTATTTCGAACAATAAAAAAAGGAAAAATATGTAGCAGACGGGACTGGAGAATATAACATAATGGCTAGTGTATGAAATACTGTGCTTTCTAGTTTGGTGGAACGTATTTCAAAGTTTAGGTGACGGTCGGTAACCTTTTGTATGAAGTCTTGGGACGAGCGTCGATGACATGTGCGTGTACTTCTGGAGCATCCAAGTGGTGAAGAATATCCGAGGAAAGGTTAGCGAATGCGAGATGGGTGGTCATACTTGAACGAATAACTGAAATGAGTCAAACATAAACAATAGAACATATATTCACAGCATAATAAGAGTTCAGACAATGAGATTTGGTATTATTTTAATGAATGCAAATAAAAGAGCGCAATTTGAGAAAAAGAGAACTCGCAAAGGTCCGTCAAGAGGGGTTCGAACGGACACATTTGCCACTAATGTCATGTCCCCCTTCATTGGTTCCTCGAATTGATTCCCCGGACCGCCTCGATGTTCAATGGGAGGTCAAAGACGAGGATTCCTCAGATTCCTGAGGTATGACTCCAGTTAATTACGACGTTAGGCAAGAGATCACGTCAATAAAAAAGTAAGCAACTAAGTGAATGCATGTCTTGTAAGTTCAATGTTGATCATACGTGTAATGAATAAAACCTCATTTTATTTGGACCAAAAGCGCATATATTTGATTTATTCAATACCTTGGGTTTTGAATTGAGCAATGACATTCAATTAAATAGCTCAGTCAAGATCAATTTTGTAATATAAATAATTCGATTTTTAACAAAATATCCAATGAGTTGCATTTGAGTCGAAATTGAACAACAAATTTACAATAAATTTATAATAATGAAAAATTTATTTTAGTTGAAGTCTGTAAGCATGATACAACTAAATAATGACAATCAATAATGAAAACACCCCCCTCCCCTTCCCTGCAGTGATGTCATCGCCTCATTAACCAAATTCTTTTGTCTTCCGAATCGAGAATAGCGTACTGCGCTTCACAGAGGACCCACTCTGGAAGCCAGCCTTCTCTATATAGTCTGACTACTCCCGTGTATTATGTAAGTCATGAAAAACAATCAGGAGAATCCATTTATGAAATAAAAAGTGCTCCTTTGAAAGTTCTAAATAGCGAAAATCGAATGTGAATGAAAACGATGGGGCCTAACTTTGTCAGTTTTGAGTTTACAGTGTTGGCGTCAACAACAAAAAGACTTATCTCACCGAGAGGATTCCGAAACACTATACTTTTGTAGGGTTTGGACGCCTAGGGAAAAAGATAGAATTTCCAAGTACGCACTTTGACGATTTTTCCTACCTCCCATTGTCATTTTCAGACAATGAGATATGTACCATTGATCAAGGCATGGTCGAATTAGTCAGTGGGAAAAGTTTGAGATGGGGTTAATTTTTGACCTTGTGCCAACGGTACTTCACTTCGGTCAGATAGTGTCTCGTATCACTCTTCCTCGACCCGATTCCTGGCACCGCTTAGGTCAGCGGTTCATTGACCATCAATTTACTTTCCTCCCCTTCCTTGGTTTTTTCACTATTATTGTTCATTTGGAATGCTCGGAAGTATAGTTTTGTCTTGTTACTAGGGTTGTTTGATCAAATCATTTTTCTCTATCAAGTCCCGATAAGCGGCCGCTCTTCTCGTGAGTATGGAAGATTGAATTGATTTATTAACGGGATCGCGATTCCTATCAGATATGATCATAGGCCGCTCACAGTGAAAATGATGAAGAAATTTGCTTTTCGGGATCCCGATCGCCTCTCACTTCATTCTTATCGGGATTGGCGGAAGAAAAACTCATTCTTCACATTCGGGATCACGCTGTCCCGGTTGATAAGAGAACCCTATTTGTTACACCATCCTTTATTTCGTCTTTTTAAATGTTGTATGATTGTCATTTGTGCCAAGGTTTGCTGCCCGAAAAAACAGAAGAACAATAACAGACCAACGTGTTGCATGGACAAATCGAAGGACATCCAATGGCATGGCCTTAGAACAATTATTCTTCCTGAAATGGCATTGCGACTCTCGATGTCTATTTTCTCTCTTCAAGCTCATGTACACTACTGAGCGGCGCGAATTCACACGTTACATTTTTAGAATTCATGCAAATTGCAATCTGACAATGTTTCTTCCTATTGTCTAATGCATCTTTTATGATTCCCCAATTTAACACGGATGTTTAAAGGAGCCACAAAGGGAGATTTATTTGCATGCACTTTCGGGTTCACTTCTCTCCATTCCCCCCACTTTCTCGTCGTCAGAGCGGTCTACTCTGACAATGAGGGAGAAAGGGAATTGGAGAGAAGTGATCCCGAAAGTGCATGCAAAACAATCTCCCTTTGTGGCTCTCTTTAACCTTTGCTCCTATGTACTATCTGTGAGCTAAATAGAGATTGCTTTAATAGTTGCGATATCTTAATATGCGAAAGGACGAGCAGTACGCGCAAAATGAAAAACAAGTCGATATTTGCAGAAAAGGCAGAAATATGCCAAGTGACTTGCGAGAGTGTGTACGACTTCAATGTCCGCACTGTCCAAGCATTCTCCGTAGCCATTCGATGAGAGGTCATTGCAAACATGTTGGAATTGTTCTTTAAAATATATTATGAAAAAAAACATCAGGCTCACGGAATCTGTGTGACGACCGAGCAGATAAAAAGCATGGTCGAAGTTTCTGGAGACAAAAACGTAATATTGTAAACTTTATTTTTTATTGCCCGCTGCACTAATAATTCCACAATTTCAGGTTTCGAAATTTACTTGCAGCGTGTGCAGTGTGCCATATGCAACTGAGAACATGTTGTTCCTGCATAAAAGAACTAAGGTCCGACTTCGCTTTCCTTTTATCACACGTAAATTATATAAATTAAGAGTCATTGGAAGGAAGGAGAGCAATCGACTTGCGGATGTGGCTATTCGTACATGTATAGTTCTTTTTAAAGCATTTTAAAAACTTAAAAAAAATAAATTATTGAATCGAAACAAATGTTAAAGGCAAACAATTCCTTTCTTCCTACATGTTGGCCATCCGTATGGGTACAGTGGCATTAAACATACAAATAAGTGGAACAGAACAAATGCCAAAGCCGGAAAAAAATTGATTTTTGACTCATTTCATTCAGAACCCCCCTTATGTATTTGCGGCACAGGGCAGGTGGTTCTTGTCCAGCAATTACACAAGCTGAAAAGGAGAAATCGCGGGTAAGTTCAAAATGTAATTTCAAATAAAATGTTTTAAAAAATTTATTTGATATTTAATCGATCGTATTTAATGTTTTGGAATCGAAACTGAGCGTGCAAAATTTGTTTAAAAAATAAAAAATCGCACTCTCTTTTTATTAAATTATAGTAGCCTACTAGAATTTAACGAAACTACTAGAATAGAGGTCTTATGTTTCAACCGTTGGACTCAGAATTAGCTGTAAATATATTTCGCACGAGTACTAGCTCGGCATGAAGACCATTTTTCAAGTAATTTATATTAATTGTACAAACTCGCATTTTGAAATCGAAATAGCTTTTTAGTTTGTTTTCCATAATAGTAGTTATTTACCAATACAACCCAGTTGATGCATTGTAATTCGAATCTAAAATATAATCACTTATTTTTCCAGAGGGAAGCAATTAAAGTCGAACGGCAGAGAAAAGCGGAACAAACTCGCGTCTATAGCAATGATCATATATTATGCCTTCGCTGCCCAGACTGTTCAAAAATTGTTTCGCCTTATCAAGAGCCTCATATAAAAAGACACAAGACTGAGCAAAAGCAGCATCGCACCATTGCATAATTTTCCTATTTTACTAATTTAATAAAAACATAAAAGTTTTTTTTCCTTTGTTGCCTGTTGTTGTGACAAGAACCCATTGATAAAATCCTTTATTCCATTTGTCTACAGCACTTTTAAAACATCCTGTTGGATAAACTCGTCCGTTTATCCATTTCAACCCGTTATGAGTGACTAATTCGACGTAATCACGACAATATTTACCGTAGCAAAGTAGTTGCCATTGAATGAATGAGTACATTCAGAACTTCTCAGTCTGTTCATGTTCCTCTTTCTGTTCATCATTGTCCATTTTCCTTATGTCCATTCCTTGTAAATCGCTGACTGAATTCCTCGCAATCCATTCTTCAGTCGTCCACTCACACGGTTCACCACGGACAAAGATACAGAAGATGGCATTACACACAAACTGAAGACAAATGGGTAAGGTGTCGCTTTCGGGTATTAATTGACAGCCGGTCTACCTCCTCGCCGTCTAACTTCATTCCTAGCTGTCGTCTTTCACATCGCACAGACGACAACTACGAGTGAACTTAGACGATTAGAAATAGCCGGCTGTCAATAAATACCCGAAAGCGACACCCTACAAATGGGTGAAGGTGATGAGAGGGACAATGAGGACTCACCAGTACAACAGATATTCCAATCCACACTCTCTGCCATCCGTCAACATCTCCTTCTCCTGCTCCTCCCTTCAGAATCTGCACGAAAAGGGGAATGAGGAGCATCGTTCCAGCCAGGAGTTGAGAGATGGTTCCAGTGACGAAATGACTGAAGGACGAGTCTCGACACGAGAACAGATATACTGTACCCTGTACTGAGTCTCGACACGAGAACAGGTATACTGTACCCTGTACTGAGTCTCGACACGAGAACAGGTATACTGTACCCTGTACTGAGTCTCGACACGAGAACAGGTATACTGTACCCTGTACTGAGTCTCGACACGAGAACAGGTATACTGTACCCTGTACTGAGTCTCGACTAGGGTTCTCTTATCAGAGCAGTTATTGACAACCGGTAAAATTTGCATCATTTCTATGTCTGCGTCTATATTCGCCCGGTCGTGTTTTCGGCTCGAATACACCACTAGTCATGACGGCTGTCAATAACTGCTCTGATAAGAGAACCCTAGTCTCGACACGAGAACAGGTATACTGTACCCACCTGTATTGTCTGGAGATGAGTGGTCCTGCCTTGAAGAATCCACCAGTGGCAGCACCGAGAGAGCCAGCAGCTGCACCAAGAGCAATAAGATTGGTCATCTGATTGGAATGAATCACGAGTAGAGATCGCATTATGGAACGTTATTGACAGCCGTCCATTTCTAGTCGTCTAATTGCACTCGTAGCGGTCGTCTCGCACTTCGCATAGACGACCGCTAGGAATGAAATTAGACGACTAGAAATGGAAGGCTGTCAATAACGTTCCACAATGAGGAGGCAAATGGAATGGGGAAATACTGACTGGATGCTCATTCCCAAGGAAGGCAAGGATGACGAAGGAAATGGCACTTGTCACCATGGCAAGGGAATTGAAGACACGAAGTTTGTTAGTCTCAGAGATGAACTTGATACGATCGGAGATTGCACCTAGAGGAATGATACTCAAGTGGACACTGGGATACCTGTACCTGTGGCGACTTTCATGAGAAATTGAGCGAGTGGAGGGGCAGCAGCTGCGAATCCTGTCTTGTGAACTGAGAAACGAAGAGCTGAAAGGGGAGAGATGGGAAAGGAAAGTCTAATTGTCTTTGTTGCCCTTTGATAGATAGATCGGAGTGAATGACAAGAACAAATTGACGGCAGCGAAGTTTGCAAAGGCCCCGGTCCATACCTGAAGAATGAGGATGAATGGCATAGCTGGATTAAAATGTTCCGGGAGGTAAAAATACCGACTTAGGATGTTTAGCGCACAAAACAATGGAGAATAGGCGCTAAACATTGTAAGTCGGCACTGTCTTCCTCCCGGAACACTTTAATCCAATAATAGAACGAACTGACAGCCCATACAGCGGGTGTCCTGAAGATGGCCCCATATGGAATGGCCCTCTGTGACTTCTTACTGAAATGATACACATTGGAACTGTTATCTGGGGATTCAGAAACGGTAATATAGTACATTCCCCATTCGTCTAAATCACTCGATGCGGTTGACTCTACATGCGATAGACAGCCGATCCCCAAGATTCAGACCATAGACGAATGCACTATATTACCGATTTAGAACCCTTACTGGTATCGTTCACTCTTAGTGTCACATCAGTTGACATTTCGTCTATGACAAACAAAGTTTGAGAGAGAAGAGATGTTTCGAAGGGAGATACATAAATGATGTTATTGCGGTCACATTACACATTGAGAAGTGTCCAAATGTGCCATCCCCCATCATTTGATTTCAGGTAAACAAAAAGAACTGCCAATCGGTTGACAATCGATGACACTCACGTAGTGTATGGCAGGGAGTACGTTATTGACAGCCGTTAATTTCTAGCCGTCAGATTACATCTGGAGCGGCTGTCCCTGCGAAGTAAGTGACGACCGCTAGGAGTGAAATTAGGCTGCTAAAGATGTTCGGCTGTCAATAACGTACTCCCTACCCCCACACCACACTCACTCAATCGTCACTTTTCCCACGGCAATCTTGCCCTTTTCGATCGCTCCGACAAATGGATGTTTCTGAAAAGAATGCATTCTCGAGAAGAAGACCCTGGATATTATTGGAATAGAATTTTCCGGGAGGAAGAAGTGCCGATTTACAATGTTTAGCGCCTTTTCTCCATTGTTTTGCGCGCAAAACATCATAGGTCGTAATTACTACCTCCCGGAACATTATAATAAAATAATACTGTACCGAGGGAGAGTTACGGTAGACGAATGCATACAGGACAAAGATGAAGAGAGTGGCGATTGCATGGACATAGAAGACAGAACTGAAATGTTGCTTCAATGTGCTCAATGGTTGTAATGACACAGCGTGCCGAAAAGTGGAACATCCTACTTTTGCAGCGCATCAATATGGCGTACATTCGTGAAACCGCGACGCGTCCCGTTGAAGGTACAGTGGGAAGCGTCGCGGTTTCACGAATGTGCTCGATATTGATGCACTGCAAAAGTAGGATGTTCCACTTTTCGGCAAGCTGTGTAATGACTCACGGCCATCCGAGAGTGGAGCACAGTGGGCCAGAAACAGACATTGTGATGGCTGGAGCCAATTGGATGTACGCAACCAGGAGTGACACCAGAACTCCCATCTGCGCAAAATAGGGTTGGCAGTTTGTCTGCGAGGTCACTTATGTTTCACCGACCCTATAAATCAAGATTATATAGTTGACGTGAAACTTATCCGATCTCGTGTACAAACTGCCAACACTAGCGCAAAAGGCTCACTCAGTCAGGAAGCATGGACCAACCTGTTTGAAATAGGCCCATTTGGCACAGAAGGCGCCGATTACTGGGAAATTGGCAGCCAATGCAACTCCTTGGAGGAAACGACAGGCGAGGAAATAAGGGAAGCCGCGTCTGATGGCAAAGGGAATTAATGCAGTGGAGATGGAAGAGAGAATGCCAAGGGCAGTGAAGACAGTCCTGAATGGAAAGAATGAGGGAATGAGAAGGTGAAGGGATGGACATTCGTCATGTCTCTACTTTCGGCAGTTCGGTTCTCTCTGCATTTTATAGACAGCCGCACCACCGAGAGTAGAGACATGACGAATGCACTAAATGCCTCGCAACCCTGCCTTTTTCCCATGATGTGTATGATTATAACAACGAAGAAGTTTGCAATGAGTGCAGCAATGGCAACAATTGATATCATCCATGTCTTCTCGGCTAAAGAATGAATGATTCCTTAATTGAGAGTGAACAATCTCACTTTGATTGAATGTATAATGGTCGAATCCATCGTCAGTCTCATTCTCTAATGGATGAGCCATACAAATGATTGTTATGTTCATTGTGAGAATATTTGACCTGGAGTGAATGAAGGAATCATTCACTTGCTAGGGTATATAAATCGGTAGTCAAATTCATTTCTGATTCTTCCATTCTCCGCGGTGAGGTCGTCTTTACGAGTGATAGATAACCGGTCCGCGGAGAATAGAAGAATCAGAAATGAGTTTGACACTACCGATTTCGAAAACATATCACTTACCATATGGAAGTTAGACACAATAGAACAATGATCATAATGAAGAATCTGACACGAGTACCGAATAGAGCATTGTACAGCACCTGCTCTTCCCTCTGTGTATATGTGATTGAAATTTTTTTCATCCTCAAATGAAACTTCCAATCTTATTTTCTGCACTAAGCGTTAGGAAATTGAACTCGAGATGTCAAGGGTGTGGCTATTTTTAGTATAGGAAGTGGAGAAAGAACGTGATCAAATCACTTCTTTTCGTCTTTCACAAACATTCTGCACAAAGAATCGACTGAAGGAAGCGAAGAAAACATTCGAGTGCGATATTTTCCCCATCTCAATTACCTATGGTCAACTTTCGAACAAGTGCGTATTAGTGTTTCTAAAACTGTAATTTTATGCGAGAAAGTTCATTTCTCATTCGTCCAATTCCTTCGGAGCGGTTATCTATCAGATGTGAGAGGCAACCGTCGAGGATTAGACGAATGAGAAAAGCACTTTCTCGCTTAAAATTGCCGTTTCTGAACCACTAGTGCGTATTGAGATGTAAGAGCATTGAGGTCGATCTTTACAAGAAACCTTTACAACATACTTATGACAATATCTGCACCCGAAATGATGACAAATGGAAGAAAATGGGGGAATTGAATGAAATGAATTAGGACGGTTAGTGGAAGGAGAATTGGACTTAAGCAGGTCAGGTGAACAGTTCACGTCTACTGAATGGGAATGATCTCTCAACTTGACTCCATCATAATAGGATCGCATTATCACACGGTAGTTGTGGGAATGGAGAGAGTTGGAGAGGAGGGGGGAAGATACTGTGAATAGTGAGAGAATGGAAGAATAACACTTTCTTACTTGTTATTAGGGTGTCCCACAAATAACGGACTTTTTTCTTACTCGAAATGTACTTCTGTTTTTCTTCATTGATCGGCGCCTGCGGTCTTATTGCTTGATGTTGTGGAACCGTGGCACAATCTTCTTCAATCTACCACGCTCACCGCCCACGCCAGCAAAAGACGGCAAAAATAGACCCTATCTAACCAAACCCCGCCTAGTCGCATATTTCGATCTTCTCTTTCATCACTTCCGCTCTGGCTGAACACTGAAGGATGCTTAGGCCAAAGTACTACAGGAATTAGGTCCCGACTAGGGTTGCCTAAACAAGCGCGTAAACAAGCACTCATTCATTCCTGGCCAGCGAGACCGGTATAAACAAGCGCTTGTTTAAGGGGCCGTTAAACAAGCTCTTGTTTAAGAATGAGTCGATTATTTACTGTGCAGTACCAATAAAATCCACCAAATTCTATCTTAGCCTACTCTTTGATCAATATCTGACATCACTATGTAGTTTGTTTCACAATATCGATCGATTTGGAGCCAATTCTGGGATCAATTCTTTAATACAGTCATTCTTAAACAAGCGCTTGTTTAACGACCGCCCGTAAACAAGCGCTTGTTTAAGAATGACCGCTCACCTCTGCTTAGCCAAGCAGAAATGCTTGTTTAGGCAACCCTAGTCCCGACGCATGCTCTCATACCACGACCTTTCTATGGCACAACTCCTTCAATGAAAGAAACTACAGTCTGAAGAACGGGAGACGTGGCGAACGAAGTCGCGTAAAAGAAGAAGATCGTTCTCGCTGCTTTGACGTGGTATCCAGGCAGATGTCTCGGCATTCTCGCGAGCGAAGTCTACACTCTCAATATCACCATCCAGCGGCACCTGATGAGGGGTGTACGGAAATCTACGACATGGTGCATAAAACAGAACCTTTTTGGGTGCTCAAAAGAGGGCTCGAGAGGTCACGTGCAACCTCTCCCATTCCCTAACCCAGGCCCTGTTCCATCAAGTTATGGCATGGAATTAATAAGTGACTCCTTTACTATAATCCACCGGATCAGCTATTGGCTAACTAAATGTTCAACGATACAACCGGTCGAGAAAGCGGGCATCCTTGGGAAGCCTTATTCTAGTTATCATGCCTTGAATTCTTCTATTTGCGTCTACATTCAAAGGGGAAAGTATGACGATGGAGGTGCTCATCATGAAAGTAGAGAAGATTAACCGAACGCTTCGCTCCCAAATTCCACAATCAAGGAATAAGCAAAATCCTCTCTAACATCAGAAGGAAACATCGATACAAGTAGACTCTGGGCAAGCTGCATGAGCTGTGAATCGCGATGTTCTATCTTCCCCCGTACTCTCCACATACCAACCCATGCGAGTGCCACTTGTTCTGATCCATGGCCTCGTTCTTCAAGGGAAGAAAATTCACAACATTGAATGAAATCACGAATTCGTTCGTTCGACGGATTCAGTCTCATCCCCCTGGCTTCTGGAGGAATGGAAACGAGAGTCTCGGAAAAGGATGGAGCAATGTCGTGGCTGTCCATCGCGGGCATCAATGAATCCAAGGGATCGTTGCAACTGTTCTTATTACTTGTCGATACAGTTCAAAAAAAGTCCGTTATTTGTGGGACACCCTAATATTTCTGATGGCCTAGTTGTCATCTATTTTCTCACTTGCAATCAATCGAATGCAATTAGTAGTTTCTTCACGTTTACATTTTGCAAGCGATAAACATGTGCATAGTATATGGAGAAAGACGATAATTGTCCGAAGTGAGGACAATGTGCACATTGGAGTATGAATGACTTCAATCAAAATGGAATCTCACATACATGACAACAAATTGATCTGACAAGTTGTGCAGATATCAAGGAACTGACGTGATGGCCTCTTATACCATCAATTGCAACTAGAGTACTCGAAACGCATATTTCTAACCTCCCTATTCTCTTCCGATCTATGAGGTTGGAAGACGACAGCTCGGACTAGAACAGAGAGGTTAGAAATCTCCGTTTCGAGGTTTCTAATAATTGCAACTATTCTCAGTTGCAGGAGCAGAGACATTGTGGTACTTTGTTCTTCGGACGATGACTGTGTCTGATACAATTAATTCAGGGTTGAATATATTTGTATTTGTTGAAATAAGAAGTTGTTCAATACAATCGTTGCCGAAGCAGCATTAAATACAATCAAAATTAAACAAATACACGATATTTAATCAAATTTACAATGAAATTTTTCACCCTACGTGAAAAAATTCTCATCGAGTTACGTGTAACGTCAGCGATGACTTCGTTCGTTTGTCCGGTGAAGAGAATATGCAGGTAATCATCAGTTCTCATGAGTATTCTCCCTTCATTCGTTGGTTTCGCTAATTCTTCGATGAATTCTCCATAGATGCAGTCAATATTGCAGACCATTGAGGAGTGCAAAAGGACCTTAATGAAGATATTTATGCATAGTATTAGCATACCCAGCATAAGTATTTTTCCCGAATTTTATAGCATTCACTCGAAATGAAAATCTGCGACATTTCGATGTATATTTTGTGAAAAATGAACCTTAATCGCCTTGTGAATGCCGTCCGCAGTCAGTCCTCGACAGTTCATGAGCTCGAAATAATCCAGGTCCTTTCTGCTCAAAACACACTGCAGTTGCTCATCGCACATGGTAACAGACGAAGTGTCCGAAAGGCCGTAAGAAATCTCCACGTTGCCGGCTCCAACTTCTAAAAAATATTGACTTGGAACCATGACATGGAAAAGAGCTAATAATGATATCTTTGA
Organism: Diplogasteroides magnus; assembly: GCA_014805445.1. Taxonomy (NCBI): domain Eukaryota; kingdom Metazoa; phylum Nematoda; class Chromadorea; order Rhabditida; family Diplogasteroididae; genus Diplogasteroides; species Diplogasteroides magnus. The sequence continues at coordinate 4,182 of JACMIF010002206.1, read as the reverse complement.
ATTGTTCTAAAAAATAAAAAAATGGAGAAAATATACTCACTAGGGGCTCTAAAACGGTAATAAAGTGCATTTCTCATTCGTCTAAATCACTCGGAGCTGTTGTCTATTGCTAATAGAAACAACCGCTCCGCGGAGATTAGACGAATGAGAAATGCACTTTATTACCGTTTTAGAATCCCTAATGCTCACCATTCCAGAAGCGATCGTCACTGAATGGATTGGGCCCGAGGAAATCGCAGTCTTCCACGACCAGTTGAGGGAAAACAGTGAACGGAACTGCTCTTCCACTGGTATGTTTTCGAATTCAGCGGACTTCATTACAACACATTCACACTGACGCAGTAATGGATTCAGCCTGGTAAGAGCCGTAGAGTCCAATTTGCCTTCCACAACGACTTGTGAAAATCCTCCCGCCCTAAAGAAGACAATTTTATTCAATCCATATATTTGTTGAAGGCTGATTTCGAGTCATAAAAAGCGAAGAAACGGCATCATGAAAGTCGAATCCGAGTATGAAGCACGAAGAGATATATTACCAACTCAAAAGCATCAAGAGACAAACCGTTCGAGCATCATACAAACGCATTCGTGCAGAGTTCGTCCCGTGAAGCAGCTGTCGTAGAGAATTTCCTCCTCGCCTCTCCACACATACAGTCCACTGCAAAGAGCGTAATTAAAAAGAAGTTCAAAATTACCTTTTTTTGATCTTCCAACATAAGGAGAAAGAGTCCTCTTCGTAGTAGTCGATAGATGCGACGAGTCGTCGTCTGAAATAGAAATCGGTTTAGTAGTTTGAAGTAAGAAGTACGTGCAAATGATTAGGGTTCCCTTATCAATTCATTTGGTGCATTTGTCATTCGTCTAGCCTCCTCGGAGCCGTTGTCTCTTCATGCGATAGACAACCGCTACGCGGAGGATAGATGAATGACAAATGAATTGATACGGGAACAATATATGTGAATTTTCCTTTAAAAAAAGTTCCTACCGTTTGTAGGCCATATTCGGATAGCTATCGATGACATTCCGAAGATAACTGCATGCTCCGCGTACTCGATTCACATCATGCGCCTCAAGTTGGGAAACGCAGGAAAGAGTGAGCTCCGGAGGAAGATCAAGGAAACTCAGCTGTCCTGCCATTTTTCTGAAAAGAAAATCAGCGTGATAACATGGAAAACCTTCACTATCAGCGTAAAATGTAAGTTGGTGAACATCGAACGCGAAAAGATATTGGTAAGAGTTGCATAAATTCAAATTTAATATCAGGAGTGTCAGAATATAGGTAATGCGATGAGTAGATCCATTCCAACTGTCGAATCGTATAGATCTCCATGACCTTCTATGCTTGATTCCTCTTTCCGATACCCGGCGTTGCGCAAGGGTACACCATAGACTCGCACTATGGTCCATAGTGCGATGTCGTCTTTCGGTCACCGAGCAATAGCATTATGACAATGGAACAGAGTATCGCCTCTTTTCTTGTCAAGTGACCTCGTAAAAATAACAAGGTCACTAAACAAGAAATCTATTTCAGTGTCTGTAAATTTAAAATTATGTTTAGAGAACAATCATGATTGCTTTGATCTCGTCGCGCTCGGTTTTACTAAAAAATACCCGAGTGTTTGGTAGTCGATGATATTTCGAAGATACGCGCAGAATGCACGGCCGCTGTTCACAGCGGGAGCGTCGAGTTGGGAGAGGCAAGAGAGGACGACCTCACAATCAGAGTCAGGAGGAAGGTGGAGGAAGGAGAGTCCGGACAATATCGATTGGTTGTATTCGTGCTGAAAAAATGGACATAGTGTACAAGCGAATGAATTATTGCACATCAAATAAAATTGCGAAAAAGAACAATATGGTTGGGCATATTCCTGACTTTGAGAGCAATGACATCTGCGATGTACACCGAGTGAAATAGACAATTGCGGCAAACATGTCAGGGTGGGCACAACGGTACCAATTAGAGAACGACTTAAGGACCGTTTTAGCCCATGCGTACCGGTGAATCATTGTACATTCTTTCTCGCAGACTATAGACGACCGGTCAAATGAGAGCACAGGCAAAAGTGAGTCCATGAGTCGTTCCCAAATCCCAACAGCAAAACGACAATCATTTCGTATCTGCGTCCTCCTTTGCCCGGTCGTCTCTACAGCGCAGAAACGACAGTTAGAAATGAAGTTAGACCGCGGGGAATCGAAGAAATCGTACGATTCCATTTATCATCGCGTTTGTCAGCGATTCCCGGCCGTCTAACTTCAGCGGTCCTTTCCTCGCGGTCCTTTCCGCGCAATAGAGACAACGGATCAATGGAGGACGCAGATATGAAATGAGTGTCGTTTTGCTATTAGGATCAATGTGCCCAAAGTAATGAAATCTATAGATTCCTAAAGTCGACACCGGAACTGCCGATGGGTATTATGGTGAGAAATGGACCGTTCCTATGTTATGACCCCCTATAGTAAATGACTTCCAATGACCAATCCACAATTCTAATAGATAAAACAGCGAAAGGATCACTTTAACACACTGTAGAGAAATGTCATATAATGCACTCTAATGGAACTGTTATATCCAAAATGCTCTTTACGTTTTTTAACCAAGAATGGTCTCTCATTTTCTTTCCTATTTCGTCGTTTCTCTAGCCATCTGACACGACTTGATATGCACATGTTTCATTAACACTTCTATAATAATAAACCTTTTTGCATGGATGTATAATACGAATATTTTTATCTTACGAAAATATAGACGAAGGGTGATTCAGAGTAGGACGAAATTGACAGGAAGTAAGTTATGATATCCCCACTACGTTTTGTATATTCACAACATCAAACCATTTTATGTTTGAATGTTTTTTGGGTGTTCAATAATTTTTGACGGCGTTTCCAATTGTGTGGACTGACCGAATATTTCGATCGATGGGATTTGAACGGGCGGTACAAGAGCAGATAGGATAGGCTTGATTCTGTGTTACATAGCTACGACATGCCCCGTAATCCGTCGGAGATAAGATAAGTCTGAGCAATTGTGTCAAGGGTATAAAGGGCAGCTGAAGTGATAAGACCTCATTCCATCACTTTGTTGCTCCCTACACGAGCGTCTTGAAGAACACCTAAATTGTTCGCATATTCTGATTCAACTATTCCATAATTCAAGAAAGGAAAAGAGGTGAGACTCTTCCCTTATCTTGATGAGATTGGGCTTCTTGTGTAATTGCCATTGCTATTTTTATATGCATTTCCAATTATCATTCGTGTAACCACTGCTAACCGGTTGTCAGAAAAGTGGAGTAACAATCAATTTACAGTGGGGCTTCAAAATTTGTGAGTTTGTCGTGACTATTCTCCGCAGGCCTGTTGTCTCATCCCCCGGTAGAGGACTGAGCTGTGGGAAAGAATGACGGCAAACTTACCGATTTAGAACCCCTACTTCGCAGTAATTAGAGGCATGCGCACTAACTCTACTACTTGAGAACCTTACAATTTTCAATGATATATGGTTTTACTTGACCTTTACGTCAAGCCCAATAAAATGCCCTTTATATCACAGTGCAGCCAATGTGTTTGAAGATTCGACACGTGCCTTGGCGACTGCAAGAAGGAATTATAAGAGCAATTTTCCTGGTCCATATTGCAAGATGAATCGGGAAAATGCACTCCTAGTTGAGGAGGAAACAACGTCGCTAATCGGTTTTCGCGTACTTCTCTGTTCAATCAGAACGGAAAAGGTGAGGCCATGACAGCCGTTCTTCTCATCATGCGCTAGATTACTTAGGCATCATCACACTGTCATCTGTTCCCAACCAAACTGATTCTCGCCCATACGGATTATATGCTAGGTATCTATAGGGTTGGCAGTTAGTACGCGAGGTTCGTTATGTTTCTTGAAAGCAAAGCTTTCGAGTTATATGATCAGATAAAACAAATCAACTTCTCTTACAAACTGCCAAGTTTAGTTTCTATTAATGAACTTATGGATCCAAATTGACGAAATTTGCGTACTTATGGCAATTACTTTAATTCCAGAATCCTGTGACCTGAGATGCATGTGGACTTAAAACGAGTTCCGTGTAAGACCGGAGGGTACTGGTCAAGAGGGTGGCACAGTAAAATGAAAGTTGGCCAATCTGGGCCATATTTTGGTTTTGACATCCTTAGGGGTGGGATACACTTCAGCCGAGGTCC
>JACMIF010002205.1:0-19111 GCA_014805445.1 Diplogasteroides magnus | reverse complement strand
CAAAAATTATGAAATCGCGGCTGAAGTGTATCTCACCCCTGGGGATGTTACCCTGAAAGTTTCAGCCCTGGGCGAACACTTTCAAGGTGTGTGCCACCCTCTGTTGGGGTCTCTTTCACTACTGAAGAGAATCTATTTTAAATAGGATTTTAAAAATACATTATAAATAATGATTTACAGATCTCTACTCTTCTACTAAAACTACAAAAGACGTGTGCCATATACTTTGATTCACCTCTTTTGTACTCGCTCGCTTTTCAAATAAGAGAAGAGGCATGCCAGGTGAACGTTCGGCTATTATTTTTCTCGAGAAGTATAAAATATATAAGCATACGAATATGTTACTCTTCACGAAGCATAAATACGGCAAATTAAAAATGTGAACTTGGATATTTGTCCATTTTCAAATTCTTATGTACTTAGCTGATAGCTACGTTTCTTTTCCCTACTATTGCCCAAGTAAATTTTCAGTGCAAATATCGAGCTATATACATATGATGAGAGAGCAGATAAGAGCAGTCCGTTCGAATTGTGTGCCATCGGAACAATAAAACCAATTCACATAGGATATTAATGAAAACGCGAATTGAAAGAATGGTATTTAAAAGACAAATTTCAGGATGTGTTTGAAGCTCCTATCGATCTCGATGCTACTGAATACGCTATGGAAAAGGTTAGTTAATTATTATTGATTATTTGGGGTACAGTACTTTAAAGAAGTCGACCGGTGAGAAGTGAGGGAGCTAGGAAGAATGAATAGACGGAGAGTATTGATTCTTCCGAGACGGACTAGAGAGGAAAAGAAATGTATTAGACGCAGAGTATTGATTCCCCCGAGAGGAATCTCCCCGGACGGCTCCTTTAATAGTTCTACTTTACAATACTTTTTGTTGCAGAACCTCTCGGGAGATGAAATGTTACGAATTCTTGTTGACGAATCTGAAGTTGCGGAGCAGAAATATTTTGAGCAGGCTTGCTACGATTGCGAGGTATTGATAGAAACCAAAATATGCCACCGCTTCCTCGCCGGTCAATCGATAATATCTAGGGTGGACAAAGCAAGGCAGTTTTTGACAGCCGTCCATTTCTAGCCGTTTAACTTCATTCCTAGAGTTCGTCTCTGCGAAGTGAGAGACGATCGGTAGGAATGAATTCATATGGCATAAATTAACGGCTGTCAATAACTGCGTTGCTTTTTACACCATAATTTTATCCTTTAAACAAGACTATTGATTGATTCTTGAGGACGCGGAGGTGATGGCTTTAAGCTTGAATCACTTTTTAGGTGTGCTGCAATAACGAATCGGGATCGCGCTGCGTTCGATTTCTGCCTTGCGCACATGTCTTCTGCAATAATTGTATATCGGCTTATTTCGACGGACTTCTAAAGACACAGAGGGTGAAGGCTATTGATTAGGATAGGAAATCCGAGAAAGAGTACATTTTAATTTCTTCAAATTCCATCGGGCAGTAGACTCGATCGTGTATTGTACAACCATTCCTAGGGAAATAGGAGACAGAATGATACACTTTCGCATGGATTTCCTACCCTACCATTGATGCAGTAGCATATGTTGCAACGACTATAATTATTGGCTGTTTTCGTAAATCTAAGTAAAACAAGGTCAATCTTGGCAGGTGAAAGCCTTCGAATGCCTTTCCGACGGGTGCACTTCTCTAGCAGATCAGAACTCGGTCAAAATGGCCATAGGACAAGAACAATTTGATAGGTCTTTGTCGCTTCTTAATAGAGTTTAAAAACCCGTAGTAAAGACTACAAAGGGTTTTGAAACCACTCTTCTTACAGTCGATAATCACTTTTTTCACCTAGATATGAGAGCACTGGGCAATATAGAGGATACGGAGGTAAATGTTAAATATAAAATGTAAAATATAAATAGTTGTTGGTGTGCCCCCGACAGAACTGCTGCCAATTTGCTGTCGTCAGTCTATTGTGAGTTTGCACATTTTCCACTCTATTTAAAAATCAAGAAGTCAGGGAATGGCAGTACATTCACTGTAAAGTAGGGTGTGGCTACTGGTGACATTGGTGCAATTATCATTCGTCCAATCTTCACGGAGCTGTTGTCTATCACATGAGAGATACAACCGCTCAGTGGAGAATAGACAAATGACAACAGCACCAAAGTCACGATTAGCAACACCCTACTGTCCAACTCCCATCGGTTGGGTCGTCTCTCATCATTGAAGGATTATAGGTCCGGAGAGAGTCGGACAACAAATGCGCTGTCTTTTCCAACTCAACTAAGGGCGTCATTTCGCAGGCGGGCTGGGGGGGGGGCGAAACGACACCCACTCCTCAAATAAATAGTGTTGTAGCAATGGCTTCATGGCTCGCTGTGATTCATGCGGTCACGCCTTCTGCACCAAATGCCGAAAGACGTACCACGGTCTGGACAAATGTTATACAGCGATAACAGAGGTCGGTATATGAAATAAACGCGCGGATAGCTGAGCGGCAGATTAATCTGTAGATTGCATACCCACTGATTTATCTTTGGCTGAGTCATCCAAACCTGCAAATAGGAAAATGAGATTCTGAATAACCGTTCAGCTGAGATGCATAATATCCATGAAACTGCTTACACTTTTACTCTTGGTCGTTATTATTCATGTAATCGGAAGTGAAATGCGTTCTATATGAAGTGCTGCTGAAACATAAGACGAATCACGGCTAGAGACGATTAATGCGATGAAATAGCTTATAAATATGAGAGAGTAACCGTCTTACAGTCACGAAATTAGGGGTAGTGTTCGTACTCAGAATATCAGTCTAGTTTACATGAATAATAGTTCTTTTATTTTGTTGCGGGAGCCAACCATCTCGGAGGCACAGTCATCCAGAGACAGATTCAATCTATGGGTACGTAATCGACAGATTCTTTTCTCAGAGAATGATAATAAAATGCTTTTCAAATCAGTACGTTTATGCTGATTTTAATCTGGATAGTAGTAACATGCAGCCATATTTCGAATTATTTGATTGATTTTTATTGACAATTCTATTTCAATGAAAATGTCAAGTCAGTGAGTATCAATCGATAAAAAATCAATAACAATTATCTTCAGAAGAAATTCAAGAAGACAATGACAACGGAAGCACGTGAGACAATGAAATACAAGGAGCAATTCTGCAAGCCGTGCCCAAAGTGCAAAGTTGTCATTGAGGAAATAAATAATAACGCTTCGGTCAATCGATAATTGATTATTGATTAATTTTTCCCTTAAAATTTCCTTTTAAAGAGACGATGGCTGCAACCATATGGTGTGTGCCAATTGCAGTACGGCCTTCTGCTGGGAGTGCGGACAGACATACCTCGGGGTAGACCACAGATATTGTTGGTAATACAGCTGTTACTTTATTGGAATAAAGTGTTCCGCAAGATAACTAACGAATCGGGAGCGGTGGTCCATCTATGTAGACGGATAAGAGCTCCGCTAAGAGATGAATTGCGAATCTACTGCCTTTCTCTTCTCTTATAATGAAACAAATACATAGGTTGTACTATTTTACCAAAGACAAGACGGCATATCTTTTTTCGGAACTGTGATATTATATATAAAAAATCACATTCGCGTAACATAAACTGATAGTTCTTTGAACATACATATCTTCACAGAATAGGAAATTCCAGACAGCGCATCATTTTTTTTCTACGAGCGGTACAATTTCCATTACAGACAACCATAGTACATATTTATTTATAGTACATCTTTCTCTTAAAGTTGTAACTGCAATTAAGGGCTTCGAAGGTTAAATCCACTTGCGTAGTGACTGTATGTGGTTGGATCGCATGTGCTGTATGTATATTGTTTAATCGGGAACGTTCTATGGCAAGCTGAGGGGGGTGCATGAAAAGAGTTTGATGAGGTAAATGAATTGTGACGACGTGAAGTTGCTTAACGTCCAAAAAGTCCACCACCGAGGATACCTCCGAAAGGGTTGGCTCCTGCAACAAAATGAAGGAACTAACGACCGAGAGTAAAAGTAGAGGGTGTCGAATGGGATATTATTGACAGCCGATGATTCCTAGCCAACTAACTTCACTCAGAGCTGTCGTCTCTCATTTCGCAGAGACATCCGCTAAGGATGAGAGTAGACGGCCAGATATCGACGGCTGTCAATGACGTCACTTTAGCAACACCCTAAGAAAACGATTCATGGATAACTGCGGCAGAACAATCTATTTGATTCCCAGAACAGTGCGAGATTTGAGAACATATTCATGGTTGAATTGTTCAGAGTGTCGTTGCCGATAAGGCTCAAGGAACATGTTCACTGCAAGACTGCAAAGGTTAAAAAACATATTCATAGTAAATTTTTCCATTTCACCATTGTTGCGCAAGTGACATCGACATATTCTATGAACTAATGCTGTCATTGAGATATTTCCCTGCGTTTTCTCAAAAAAAATATGATAAAAGTGATTGTGATTTTAATTACATGCTCCTGCAACCAATAATAGCGTGATTTTGACTCTAAAAAGCAACGTCCTCTAAAGTAGTAAGAACATGGACGGATGCGCCTTCATCCTGGCTTAAATGTGCGCTATAGTCCTTCGTTCAAGTTTTCATTCAATGCAAACCTGCTGCTGCTCCGGTATTTACACCGGTCGCGGCACCGCCCGTCAGTAGGTTGCCTGCAACGAAATGGAGCGTTAATAAAGCTGTTCCGGGGAGTCTGAGGTGCGTTCCCGACGGGCAGATCATTATATTTTTTCTCGGCATCCATAAAATTCCTTAATTCTCATGTCTCGCTCAGGACAATGATCAGACAGGAAAATCTGCTGCAATACTGCAAGCATTGGCTGTTTGAACGTCCGTTCTCCCATTCAGTTTGAATCTGCCAATATTTCAAACTGAATATGGGAAAATTAACAGTATTTTTGTGTGCCATTTAGGCTTCTGAACTAACATTACTAAAACAATCTTGCAAAGAGTAGGATTTTAACTAATAAAAGTAATCTTCTAAGCACTCACCGAAAGGAATGAACTTGGCAGCGCTGCCAAAGCCCTTTGCTACAATGTCCTGGGGGTCGGAGAAGTTGGTCTTCTTCAGGTCTCAAACGAAAACAAAGTTAAGTAACCCTGTTACTGGTGTATACTATATCTACGAGGAAAATCATGGTGAGACTCACCGTCTGCCATAGCCAGAGGGTTGCCGTCTCCCAGTCCGGGGAGGGGGAAGAGTTGGGCAAGGGTGGAGGCAATTATGACAACGGCGAAGATTGTGACAAAACGAACGGCGGTCATGGTCTGAAAGTTTGAGACTGCATCTTACAGTAACCCTAGAGTCAATCATCTAGCGCCATTACAAAGCAATTAATAATCACATCCGAACTGTGACTAGAACCGTCTTTCTTACATATTATACACATGAAAAATATGATAGTGGATTAAACGAAAGAGCACTGTTGGGGGGCCGCGCGTACCCAGAAAAAGAGTTCAGGTGTGCACATGGGCTCCCCTACTGCAACATAAGATTGTACGGAATTTCTCGGTTCCACAGCCGATGATTCTCTTATACCCGACCTATCATCGGGTGACGGGACGTTGAAAGTGTGACCGTACCCGGGCTCGCCAACCCTCCTCTTTCCCCAATAGACGTCTCTTACTGTTGAAAGATAGTTGTTCGGGGGTGATAGTGGGCGGCTGGAGTGATCAGCTATTCCACAGTGACTGGCCCATACTATTCGGTTATTGTGACCGACCGAATCTCACCAAAGCTGTCGTCTCTCGTTGTTCAAAGAAAGCGTCTGAGAACGTGGAATAAGGACAAGGGAGGCAATTGCTAAACGCTAACCGTGACCTGCTATGGTGAAACTTCGACGATAAGTTTCGTCTTCTTCCGCTTTTGCGGAGTGGAACTGATGAGAGGAAAACCGGACATTTCAACGCTCTTCTCTCTTGTCCGTTTACGAATTGCACAGTTGCAGTTCGGCTATCTAAATGCTGCTTGAATGCTAATTCGAAGGAAAAATAATGTGTAGAGCATGGTTTTCGAACGCTTTCTCGTAAGGCGAAATGATTGTGGGAATTTATGCCAAAACGGAGAAATGAGCCGCAAATATTGGCGCTACTGCCCATTTCAGCATTATGGCGCCAATCTAATAAATGATGCGCTTGTCATTCTTCCCTCGCTTCTTACCATTTCACTGAGATAGCTGTCAGTTTTTTTTATATCGCCGACTGAAAGTCAAGTGGGCCGTGGACTTTGCGCCATAATGGAGAATTGACTTCAATGTCGTCGTCATGATCGCACAAATGCCCAATTAACCACTATGGTGCAATTGTCCATGGTGCACTAGTCTTGCACCCACACCTACTCCTTCCATCGTCGGGACAGGCTATCGTTCAGATAATGGTGTCTGTTCGATTAATTTTTCGGCTTACATTTCAATATTACCAAATATTTGATGATATGCCATCAACCCATAAAGTCATCTGTCTACTTTCAATAGCTCTTATTAAACACTAATCGTCAAAAAGGATCAATTTCTGCCTGGGTAATCGAAAATAGATAATAAAAAACCTGCATATTTATCGAACAATACCACGTCCCATAGTAACAATTACAAGATATAGCAATAATTTTGTATAGAGGGTCATTATACATAAATTATGATTTTCAATCCATAGTACGATAAAAAACTAAGAAAACGCTATGAGAGACGTATCCATTTAAACATAACAAGAGCCACGCGTAGAAGGTACAATGAGTTATAGTTCAAGAAAAGTAAATGAATGAGAACTCGTACTTGATATTGGCCAATTCGATGCTCAAGCACATACATTCTGGAAAAAATATAATTAAAAAATATGTTGCACATCAAATACATTCTACGGATATATAAAAAGCAGAAAAAGGCAGTTCAAAGGCACCGTTCTATGATAACTTGGTAATGTTGAGGCAATTTATACACGTTACCATGAAATGCTGCTCATAGTAGTTTTGATTTTTTCGATAGACAACCTCTCTGAGAGGATTAGACGAAAGAAAAATCCACTTTACTACCCCCCCCCCTTGTAAACTCTAATACTCATCATTTCTATAATTATGGTTGGCCGTTTGGTTAGTTATATGTTAATACCGTATATTTGAAGACATATGTACCTCCTGTGAAGCATAACACAGAATGAATTCTTTCTGTCAACAATACTAACACTCACCGTCGACATCGTCCACATCCAAATCTGTCTCCATCTCCATTGGTCCTATTAAGTTCACTATTCGTTCCATTTGATATGCCATATGCCAAAATGAGTTTCCATCTTGCGCAGTTGGTTCGTCACAATTGAAGTCGATCTGAAGAATGGTTAACAAAATGACTATTTTTCACGATATATGTGCTTCAGAGTTCCAATATCATAGGAACTGTGAAACATGAACCAAGAAAATGTCCAGCCATTCTGACGGTAGTCAGATCGATTAGATTATCGTAACGAAGTAAACACATGAAGAGTAATACTTGGTTACCTCGATAGTGAATTTGATCGGAGTATTGAGTAGATTAACTATGGCGAATGCGAGATCGTCCACGGGAATGTGAGGAATGGTCTAAACAAACGAAGATAAGCAGTTAAAGGCAAAAGATGTAATTAATTTATTTTAAAATCTTGTCTACTTTCATATTTTCAACAGAAGGGGAGAATTTATGAAGCATATTGATTTAGTAGTCACAACGAGCATCGTCGACTCTCCTTATAGCTTCTTTAATCAGAATCAGAGTAAACGATCAAAAAGATCTTTAAGGACTGATGTTTCGCTTTTGTACTTTGATCATATATTACCTATAGCTTGCTCTTTGTAGTTTGCTCACCTGTATATGCCTCATATCCGCATCAATATGTACCAAAATTCGCTTCACCGAAGTGTGATGCAGATCGAGGTTGCATCGGTCGAGAAGACCAGCAGTATAGCCTCCGAAAGTGTACGGAGTGCAGTCTGGAATGTCACATACACATAAAAATAAAATATCTGCTTTAAATTGCAGATATGCTCCACCAGCTGATATATCTGCCTCTCAGCGACAGAATAATCTGCTTATCAGAAGCATATATATTCAGTTGGTGTGGAATCAACGTATTTATCTGTAGAAAAATCAGATATTTTTCTGTGAGCAGATCAATGTACAATCTTAGTGATCAAACTACACTGACCAATGATCAAACTACACTTACTTCTCCCAAACCATGAAGAATGGGAATTTTCCAGCACCAGCTCCTTGTTGACGATAGACAAGTTCAGATCGGTGACTCGACTACAGTATTCCATCACACGGCGAATACTTGACTCTCTGAAATGCTGTGTTACAGAGAGGACGGACACTCCGCCATGGAAATACATAGCGTCATAGAGGTCCAACGCTTTAAATTTGGTGCTCAAGAATGCATGAGTAATTTTTAATGCGTCGACAAAAGAAATAAATTATTTCACTAGACTCTCCAAGCCCCTCCCCCGCTCCTTTCTCACTCCTTGGGCAATTATAATTTGCATATGTTTAATATGCATCCTAACTAAATTGTTGCTCCAGTCTATATATCTCGCATTAGAAACATATTCCGTTACGACGAAATAGCACGTAAAAATGACAGGCCAGGGTGGCATCCAGATATGAGACGCGTACTAGGAATAACAGTTCAGATAGGATGCATAATATCAAAAGCGTGAAACTGACTTGAATCGCCTCTTCGTCCTCCGAATTGAGTCAATCAGCCAACATTCACTGGCGTAGTTGTCGATCTACATATATTACCATAATTTTTTAAAAGTTCCAATTATTTGTTTTTAAAAATATTTCTGGCTTCCATGTCCTACATATTTTTTGACGTTTCCAACCTCAACAGTGTCGTAGCGGGAGAAGGATGAAGCGAGAGAGCACAAAAATCGTTTCGAGGAATGCTGAAATAAATATATAATCTTGTATGTAGATAACAGGAGACTGAATGAACGAACTCGATAGAGTTTCAAAAACGATAATAGAGTGCATTTCTCAGGCGTCTAATCCATTCGGAGCGGTTGTCTATTGCTAGTAGAGACAACCGCTCCGCGGAGATTAGGCGAATGAGCAACGGTTTTAGAACCCCTGGAACTCAACCTACTCAGGCGAGTACAATTTATTCGTGAGCTGTGGCGCGGGAATTCGTATGAGTTTAGCAACGTGAGCTGGTAGTCAAACCTGAAGGGCGACAGAGTCCTCAAAGGATAAGAATGAACCCAAATGCTCGAGGATTTCGTCGGGGAGGCATTCGAGATATGATGAATACGACATCTGAAATCAGTTTGCACAATCATTATTTATTATCAGATATGCTGACAATCTCAAAGCGAAGATATTGGGGTGCGAGATAAAGATGATATCATGTATAATACTACTGTAAATATGCCGTGATTAAATTCTCTCACTATTCAAATTCTACACGCCTATCATACTACTATCCATTGCACCCAGCCATTTGTTCTCATTTCACTGCGTCCTCTCAGGAGCCTTTGAAATTATTTCTCGAAAATGGGCCATGAGGGGATTCGAATACTGTCCACTCCCAACATACTCCTATCCATCGCACATGGATGGAAGTATGTTGGGAATCATTGGTTCCAATTTCGGAATGCTTTCAGACAGTCCCCTTGTAAAATTCGTTTATGTTGTGAGCGACGAACACGATTTAAAAATTTGATCTAATCTAGAGCAATTTTTGCGACAAATTCATTGCTTCGCAGACCGAAATTGTGAAATGGATTCACGGTTGGCGTAATAGCGTGAAAAGCAAAGTTCCAGAATCCTTCCAGGGGTTTGTTGTGGTCTATGAAACAAATTATAATATAGCAGAGAAAAGAAGAATGCGATATCGTGTACGCTGTTGGATTGAGAAATGGAGCATATTTGATATTAGATATATAGGAAATCCGAGAGTGATTAAGAAAATACATTTAGAAAATTAACAGTATCTATCTAACAGACTTCATAATGACACTGAACTAATCACTACCGTGGTAAGGCGAAGAAGGTCAGAGGAATGGCATTTGGCAAATCCCGGTGGTCCGAATGAAATCCGCGTAAAACAGTATATAGGTGGTTCCTAGTTAGCGGTGGATTTCTTCAAAGGGATCTCCGGGATTGCACATTGTGGCGGTGCTCGAGGAGGAAATACGTTACCAAGGTCTGACAAGATATAGGTCACGAGGTTTCTTTACAATGCTGAAATGAAGACTAACTATCACTAAAATAGATTCCGGGTTGCGATGCAGTTTTCACAGACGTATGTATATTGATGAAAAGTGCAGACGATGCAACAGTGATTGATTCTTGCTTGCTAACAGAAAAAATTTATTTTAGCAAAAAACAACATCTTAAAGGAGCTATACCACGAACTTTTTCGAGTATTGGGTGAAAGCGCGACTCCATAGGGGTAAACGTGGGAAGTCGAATGACACCTTTCTCGCCGTTTACAGACTTTTCTCCGATTTTTGGTGAATCGTCAAAGGAACGGGATACTGTAGATGTTGGGGTGACCTTTGAATTAGCGTGAGGCGACCGAATATTAGTGCTAGCAATTTCATTTTTTCGCGTCATTCTCTCTTGGTTCCCGGTCGTCTCGGGTGAGTTAGAACAGACCGCACGGGGAAGAGTAAAGGCGAGCAGTGTTTCGAATATTCTATGTTCGGTTCACTTTTCATCATTCGTCTTCATCGTGCGGTCTTCTCTGACAGAAAAGAGACAACCAGGAAGCAGAGAGAGTGACGCGAAAAATGAAATTGCTAACATTAGTAATCGGTCGCCTAATACTGGCTCAAAGGTCACCCCAACATATACAGTATCCCGTACCTTGGACGATTCACCAAAAATCGGAGAAAAGTCTGTTAACGGCGAGGAAGGTGTCATTCGACTTCCCACGTTGGCCCCTATCGATTGGCGCTTTCACCCTATACTCGAAAAAGTTCGTGGTACAGCTCCTTTAAATAGTGAAAGATGACCTTCTGTAGGCCATGTCGCATAAGAAGGAAGTTGAATATTTATTATGACAAAACACATCGCATAATTTATCATCTCCTTTTTTGAAATTTAATATCGGAATTCCAATGTGGGATTTATAGTTGATCTCTTGCGATGACTACGGTATTTCCCAGCCATATTCCGAGTACGAACACATCTTCAGGCAGACGACTACGATTTCTTGCCTTTTAACCGGTTTTATCATCAATAGTAGTGTTTACTTGTGTTTTTCTTCCTTTCCGAATATAGACGATGGACTACCATGCAGTTTACAACAACATAATATGGTGAATGAGACAAGTACAAGGATCGTGCGTGAGTAATGCGAAGGATTATGACACTTTTCCCTCTAAACACAAGGTCCATCCCCATCTCAGTTCATTTAATGGATTGAATATCGATCCGACGGCCGCATCACAACCACACATGGCCCCGTTTTCTTCTCTGAGTACGGATTCGGTAGTTTAACATATGATGAACATGAAGATAGCGGACCGCGGAGGATACGGTAGGCACCAATCGATCGATTGTAGTCGCAAAGTTTTTACAGGCAATGAACTTTTCAAGATTTTTATTTCCGGGAAAACTGTCTATTAATTGATTGTAGCAGCGCGGTCAAGGTAAAGGTGAAGAGAGGAAGAAGGGAAGAGTTGTCGAAGGATTCTCATGAGGATCCTCTCGCAGGCGGGATCGTTGTAGAGTTGCTGAAAGGTCAGTGTTGGTAGTGCGTATCGATTATCTCTGACTGTAGCCAATCGCTCCTTCGTCGTTCCTCCTCCATTGTAGACGCGTCGGGTGTATAGAAGCGACGTATGAAGTAGAAATGAGTCGAAGGAATCGCGGCTGCTGACGTCATCGTACTCCAGAATATCTGTAATATCAACAATTATCAGTGGAATGCACCCATCCACACCGATCTATCCAAGTCCCTCTACAGTATTTACAGTAACCCTGTCAATCCATCGGTCCATTATTGTGTCGAACCTGTAAACGCAGCAACAGCCATGGAAGTCTTCATCCCGATCGAGAGCGAATCCCATTGTGAGAGAAGACGATGGACGGAAGATGGAGTCATTCTTGAATTGAGAAGAGAAGAGAGCGGTCGAATGATGAGTGAGATTGAATGAGAGAATGGAGGGTAAGGGGTATTATATATACCTACCTACACCAGATGCAGAAGCAATTTTTTTTATAATTTACAAATATTTATATATCATACACGTAGACAGATCGATATTGGAAATGAAAAGGTAAATCAATATTTGAAATCTAATATTAGAAAAAATAATATTATTTTTGGTTGGAAACTCAAGCTCTCATGACGAGAACTTCCCGGACTCACGAAAAAAAAATTGATACCAAAAAGTGTCCATATCACCATTATGGTGCCAATGTCCTGCGCGATCATGACATTATGTCATAGGAGGAACTTGTGGCCTCGTCTCTTGTTCATTCACCATTATCATCTCATAACTCCCTCCAGAGCTGCAGTGACTTTTGATTCCAATATTATTTTTCTAGTATGCGATTTCAAATATTAGAAATCTGGTTTTATTATTTTATATATATTAGCATGATTTCCCAATATTGACCTATCTACGAGCATATTGTCACAAATTTTGCAGCTGTTTCTGCGATTATTGCAGCCCCTTCATATAAAAGGGCCTACTCCCCCCACAATCCACACACAGTGTTCCTTCATTCGACCGCTCTCTTTATCATCTCCACTCAAGGATGACTCCCACACTGGTCACCGTTCATCGTCTACTATCGAAGTGGGACAGGCTCTCGATCGGGATGAAGACTTCCATGACTGTTGCTGCGTTTAGAGGTGCGACCCAAGGATGGACAGAGAGATCGATAGGGTTACTGTAGATAGTGCAGCCATACTTTGATCATAGGGGCATGGCTGTTCCATCTATTCCACTGATACCAAAATTCGCGATCTCATCACTGCAACCGCCTTCGGAAGCTTCTTCCTGGACCAATTACAACTCTTCACCGAGCACGTCTACAGTGGACGAGGCACGGAGATTCAACGACTAGCTGAGGTTATTTTTGATTGAAACCGCAACGCGTCTCTAACGCGTCGCGGCTTTCAAAACTATGCAATGAAAGAGTTCCATTGCAGCTCATTTACGGCGATCGGGAAGTCGATTACATCCGCGCGCAGATCGTCCGCCGAAAATTTCAGCTCCCTTATATTTAATTGCATGACCATCCTGTTGATAAACTTGTCCTCTTTTATCAACAATATCTTATTGTACTGCAAAAGATATATCTCATTCACACTTATTGTTACTCACATGCGTGAATATGAGGTCAGATTGACTACAAAAGAAGCAGTTTGTTTAGCTTCGCAACTTTGGTATCACAGCAGCGAGAATTAGATATCCAGACAGTCTCAGCACACTGAATTCATCTCTTCCGTCATGGCGCCTATTATTGTGGAACACCAACTTGATATTGCGAGTACACACTCTCCATCTGGCTGAAGACTGTGCACTCTCAAATTTCCGTGCTATTTCGTCGTTTCTCTGACCATTAGCCTTGATTTTGAATAGGTTTCACGCTCAACATATAGAGGCTGACTCTCAACTCCGTTTACCACCATGTTAGGTCAGAAGTATGGGATTTGTCAAATACTTTTGGCACGAATGAATTCCGCGTAAAACTGTTTCCTCGTTACTTACAACATGTGGCTTTCTTCAAAGGAATCTCTCGGATAAAAACTTTGTGCCGGTTCACAAGAAGGAAATACGTGGCGGATGTGTGTTAAGTAGAGTTCCCTTATCAATCGTACTTTTCATCTTGGTCGTCATTCCGCATTGGAGAGCGGTCGTCTCTCAATTCATCATAGACAACCGCTCACCAATGCAGAATGGCGAGAATGATGAAAGGTACGATTGATAATGGAACTCTAGTAGTGATGTCAAATGAAATACGAGAAAATGTGTCTCAACCTTCCCGCGCCCATTTCATTCTTTTGTTGAACAGAGTGGCCTCTCTGTTATTTAGGGAATGGGCGAAAGATATCAAACAAAGGGACGTGATTTTTATACCAAAAAATTTAAACGATAAAAACGATAGAAGAGAACATCATATTCGGAATCTACGTCAGAAATACCATAGATATGCATATTTTCATCATTATCTGTTGACCATAAGGCCAAATATGAGTGTTTGAATGTTAGGATTTCATGAAATCCTAAGAGCGACCGGTTCGTATTTCATGAAATACGAAGAATTATCAAACGCGCGCGCTCGTATTTCCTCTCGACTGGGTTTTTCATTTGACAACACTAAACTCTAGTGATAAGGTATTAGGTTGGTGTATAATTTTCTTGGGATAGTGCTCAAAGTGCTGTAAAGCTATGAAGACGGATTTCAAGTACCGGTCACCTATATCATAATGGACTATGTGTCTGCCCCTACTTATCATATGAGTCACGCGACGTCACTCCCTCTGATGACGTCACAGCACTCGATTGACCAACACCAGTTGAAAACGGGAAAACATTTCCGTGACCATAACTTCCCGGAAAATGGTGATACAATTGATGTTAGATATTCTATAGATAGGTCTCGTTCTACTCTACAAATTCGCAGTATTAGAGCTTCCATCGACCACTTGCCGTAAAATTAGGGCCGAAAAACCGATTTTCGCCGTTTTGAAGCTAGACCTACCAAACTCGGCAGGAATGTGGGTAACCATAAGGGAAAATATTTGATGGTTGGGGACCAGTTGATTTTCGGTATTACGAAAGTTATTACCAAAAAATCGATTTGAGACTGACCCAAAATGACATTTTCGGCTGTAACTTGCGTAATACCGAAAATCAACTGGTCCCCAACCATCAAATATTTTCCCATATGGTTACCCACATTCCTGCCGAGCTTGGTAGCTCTAGCTTCAAAACGGCGAAAATCGGTTTTTCGGCCCTAATTTTACGGCAAGTGGTCGATGGAAGCTCTAATTCGGCGAATTTGTAGAGTAGAACGAGACCTATCTATATAATATCTAACATCAATTATATCACCATTTTCCGGGAAGTTATGGTCACGGAAATGTTTTCCCGTTTTCAACTGGTGTTGGTCAATAGAGTGCTGTGACGTCATCAGAGGGAGTGACGTCGCGTGACTCATATGATAAGTAGGGGCAGACACATAGTCCATTATGATATAGGTGACCGGTACTTGAAATCCGTCTTCATAGCTTTACAGCACTTGGAACAAAATCCCAAGAAAATTATGCACCAACCTAATATTTAGTAGGGTTTCTGAATCGGTATTCAAATTCATTTCTGATTCTTCCATTCTCCGAGGAGCAGTTGTGTCTACGAGCGATAGACAACCGCTCCGCGGAGAATGGAAGAGTCAGAAATGAATTTGAATACCGATTTAGAAACCCTAGTATTTAGAGGTTGGGGATTCTGTCCGATATTTTCTGTATCAGATCCTTGACAGATCCAGTGTTAGGTGACCGCCTTCATATTATACATTGAACTCTCGTATCGTTCTTTTGTCGCCCGTCGAAAGTATTTCGTCACTGGCTGGCGATCGCTTCTACTAGAGACCTCGAAACGATTCCTCAAACGAGCATAGCGCGGCCCCAAATGAATATCCAATCTAGTATCGAGTATACTTGTTAGAATTTGCAAGTCATTTCACGGATTCGATTCCCCTGCGCAGTCATTTCGCCATCTATCGAGTATTGTGAGTGGTTGAGCGACTGACTGGTAGTGCATTCGCTTTCTCTAATTCTCCCCAGCCCGGTCGTCCATAGATACTCGATTCGTTTCAAACTTCATTCGAATACCGGTTCATTCGAATACCGGGATACGAGTATTGCGGTCTACTCGTTAGACACCTCCCTCGCTCATTCGCGTATCGCGTATACTCGTTGCGCGGTCGCTAGCTTCCACGTCCTCCCACCCCTTAATCTCGGAATGGAATCCTCCTCTATAAGGGATTTGCCAACCAAGAGGAATGTGGCAGAATATGGAGCCTCAAGGAATCTACTCCTCAATTTTCATATATTTAGGAGGACGCTACAAAGAAGTAATGCGAGGGACTGTTTATGACAAATCGAAGTCTACCCTTAATCCCCAGAGTGTACGGTCTAATACGGATCAATATTGTTGTGTATTGAACTGTGATTTGTACGATAGACTGTTATTATGCGATATCATCGCAAGTTTTATCGCGACACTAGAGAGAGCGAGTCAGTCAGTCAATTCTTCGGCTGCCTCCACTATCGTCTCTCCTCTTCTTCCTCCCCTCTACTGAGCAGGCGGCGCTCCTGCAACGAACATACCGTAATCTAAGAGGCCCTTATTGATTGATCCACTCTCAATATCGATTGATTTGCTACAGTATACCTGCAGGAGCATCCGTTCCGAGATACGTCGACTTGACGGCCGGACCGTCGACGCTCATGTACGCGGACTTGACGGCGCTGCCGGCTGGTGGCGCGGGCTCACTGTTCACCTGCAAACCGCGACGCGTGGGGGAGGCGTTGCAGTATATATCGGACTGTAGGAAATTTACAGAAATTTTCCAAGTTAGCTCTCAGCGGAAAACCAATCGATTTTTCTGTGTGTCATGTTTGCCTATGACCGTCAACCCGCCGTTCCTATCTGTTCTATTAACCTTCGTATCCTCTGCAGGCTTCTGCTCATCCTTCTTCTTCTCTTCCTCTTTCGGTGCTTCGCTCGCCTTGGCTCCCTCCGGCGTGGGAACTAAACAATCGACCGATAAATCAATCAATACAAATTAAGGAACTGTTTTTAATTTTTTCTGTTGTCTCAACACCATTGAGAATTTACATGAGAATTTGCAAGTGTATTTTTGCCACCAGATCCTATTGATGGTTAGTTCATATCAATGTCCTCTGTTATACCTAGGGACCGCAAGGTGTTTGGCCAAACAATTCCCTGGACTACGTACATGGGCTCAAATGATAGCCTAGATGCTCAGTTACAACTCTCTTTTTACCATTTGTCAATATCCCTTTTCTAAGCTAAGTTACAGTGGTAAAACTGGTGCGCATCGCATCAACAGAGAGACCGCGAAAGTTGGGACTGACTCCCCTCCCTTCACCTCAATTGAAACTTGAAGCTTTTCTTCTCAAAACGACAAGTTTTGCTGCTTTATGATGTCAATAGAGGGAGAACTGGTGGTCCAAAATCATCCTTCGATTGCATTGTTATATAAGTCAAATTCGCAAAAAAGTTTCCATATGGTAAAATTCGAACCACGGAGATTCCGAAAATGATCGCATGGCAATCCGACCTCTTCCCAACTGAGCTACTCGGTTACATGAGAGCAATCGTAAGAGAATGCCTAAGAGATCGGCCCGCCGACGCAGATCAAAAGATAAAACTCTATGCAACACCTAAAGTAGCTTGGCTTCGGTCAATTCAACATCATTTTCGGGATCTACATACAAAAATACACAAACTGACGATTGTCGTTCATTTCCAGACTACTGTTGCGACCCTGTGTACTCTTATGGATCGAAATAACGACCTCTCGTTTTCACTGTGCCACTTCTTTCACAGAAGACTTTTTATACTTCGACAATCGTCAGTTTGTTGCTATGGTACCCAGGAATGGCCCCTAGAAATTTGAAGGCTCAAAGTTTTGCCGTTTTGGTGTTGCATGGCTGTTTCAACTTTTGGCGAAAAAGTGTCCTCGCCAAGTGGGCGGAGCTTGCGGTCTCTAGTTATACCTTCTCCTCCAGAAGGTTTCGCTTCCTCAGGCTTCTGCTCATCATTCTTCTTCTCTTCCTCTTTCGGTGCTTCGCTCGCCTTGGCTCCCTCCGGCGTGGGAACTGCAAAAAATCAATCAATCAATCAATCGATAAAAAATTAGAAGTTGTCTCAACAAGAATTAAGATTGGAATTTGCATGAATCCATTTCCAACTAGCCCCTATTGATAGTTAGATCATATCACAGTGTCCCCTGCTATACCTTCTCCTCCAGAAGACTTCGCTTCCTCAGGCTTCTTCTCGGCTCCAGGCGGATCTAAATTGATATGATACCCATTGCGACTCCTTTCTTGCGCAAGTGTCCTTGACGCATTTCCGGTGTAATCACCTGTCTTGTCAACGACTCCCGACGACATGGAGACCATCGTAGTCGATCCCGTTCCAGGGGACGCTGCGGCAGCGGGTGGCTTCGCGCCTTCAGCGGGTTGAGAGGGAGCTGAATCATCAACCGCGACGCGTTGACCCATGCTTTGCGGTCATCATGCCTGGAGGAGCTGCACCAGCTTGCGGAGGAACATCAAGGTACGTGGACCGTCCTTGTCCACCGCCCACTTCCATGTACGCCGATTGAAGGGGACCACGAGGAGCGCCTGCAACCGCGACGCATTAAATGACGCGTTGCGGTCGACGAACCGGCATCAGAAGGCTTCTGTACATCATTGGCTGGCTTCGAGTCTTCGGCCTTCTTCTCTGCTCCGGGTGGGTCTGAATGGAAAGATTGCACCGTAAAAGCTATCCATGGGACTGCAACACTTCGTCTGCGCAAGCAACCTTGACGCGTTTCTGGTGCAGTACCTGTCTTGTCCACGACTCCCGACGACATGGAGACCGCCAGCGTCGAGCCGGTGCCGGGTGATGCCGCTGGAGCTTGCGCATCTGTGGATCCTCAACCGCAACACGTTGCTCCATGCGACGCGGTCGTCATACCTGTTGGAGCAGCAGCCGTGGGCTTTGTACCATCAGATGCCTGGCCTGGTGCTGCAACATTATCAATTCAATCGCAACGCTTGTGGTGACGCGTCGCGGTTACGATGTACCTGCATTCACTTGCCCGGGCACGTCAAGATACGTGGAGCGTCCCTGTCCACCGCCCACTTCCATGTACGCCGATTTAGGGGGACCGCCGGGCGGTGCTGCAAAACCGCGACGCGGGTGAGTTGACGCGCTGCGGTCGATGGCACCTTGCGACTTGGCTTCTGGCGGCTTCGGCGCATCGTTTGCAGCTTTCGGCTCGTCTCCGGACTTGGGCGCGTCTTCGGTGGAGACCATTGTAGTCGATCCCGTGGAGGCCGGAGCCTGAATAAGGGTCTTGGAAGGAAAGTA
>JACMIF010002204.1:5703-19115 GCA_014805445.1 Diplogasteroides magnus | reverse complement strand
AGCGGCCTCCCCCTATTCAAGCTCACAGTCGTCCTCGACTCCTCAACTACAACAATGGCCCAGTCCGTCCCTCCCGGTGACATCCAGACCCAGCCCGGCACCAAGATCGTCTTCAACGCTCCATACGATGACAAGCACACCTACCACATCAAGGTAAGTTAGGATACTGTAGTTCTAGCCTTTGTAAGGGCTCTGGGTATACTGTATGATAGATTACTGTAGTTGTATAATACTGAATCCACCACACTTACCGTAATCCCTTCAGGTGACCAACACCTCTGGTCGTCGTATCGGATGGGCATTCAAGACTACCAACATGAAGAGACTTGGAGTCGATCCCGCTTCTGGAGTCCTCGACCCCAAGGAGGCCGTCCTCGTGGCTGTCTCCTGCGACGCCTTCGCCTATGGACAGGAGGTACAGTAGAGGGAGGGAGGGAGGGTTACTGTAGAGTAGAAAGGACAGCGATATCATCGATACCTTAGTTGAGCGGGGATATTGTAGCAGGGTGGTACTGTAGCTAGAGAAAACGATTGTCGCTTCAGGACACCAACAACGACCGTGTCACCATCGAGTGGACCAACACCCCTGATGGGGCTGCCAAGCAGTTCCGCCGCGAGTGGTTCCAGGTACTGTAGTTGTCCTACTCTAGTCATCGAGGCCTGAATCGTGTAGTACGCTCGAACCGTAATGGTATCTGTATATTGCGAGAAACCATAGGGAGATCCCATGTCCTAATCAGACATACAGTAATCGATCATCTTGCAGGGAGACGGTATGGTCAGCAGGAAGAACCTCCCCATCGAGTACAACCCTTGAAGAGTTGAATGGATTGATGACCTGGCCCAATGAAAATCCATTGAGATAAAGTTGGTGTCGGTCATATCTATTTTGATGTTGTTATGTCGCAGTTGAAAGAATTGTGGGACATCATGGGAATAATAATATTTATTCACTTTCCTCTTCTTGCCTTACTTCAAATTTTCTTCTGTTCTCTTTGCCTTCGTGTGTCTTGTGCCTCGTTAATAGTCAGCTGATTTCAACAAAGAGCGTACAACCTCAATACACAGAACATTGCTTTTTCAACTTCAATGCTTTCTCTCATCCACATGCGATCAGGCCCGGTCAGATTTTCTGCGCTCTCATAAAGCTGTAGGGTCTCTAAATAGATAGCAAGTGCACGTCCAATTGTTCTAATTTCCGCGGGGCTGTTGTCTGTGCGTATGACAGAAAGCAGCTCCGAATGGATCAGACGAACGAGAAAAACTGAGTGTAGGCACCACGAATATGCATTCAAAAAGATTCTGTCATTCTTCAGACTGATGGAATCAATTAGTTATGTAAGATATTTTACTTTGCGATATGATAATGACTGCATGGACTCTCTCAATTGAAGCGTTCCTTCATCTACTTCAAATTGAGAAACGCCATTATACTACGTTGCCAGTTGCCTTTTAAAAGAGGTCCTTCCATAAAAATTTCCGTGCAAGACATGTGATTCTCCCATTCGGAAATGCCGGAGCTATTGGTTGTTGTTCCCACTGCTGTCTCATCATAATAGATATGGTTTTTGACAAGGGAATTATCGAGAAAGTGTCGCGGAATAGAGTGCCATTGAAAATTGCGCCGTAATAGTTAAATGTATAGTTGAATCTGTCCATTTCACCACTTTGGTGCAAATGTCCATTCATTCACTCATCGAGAAAAGCGAGATTGTTTGTTATGTTCGGATAGACATCTCGGACACAATTAGACACGTCTCACACTCATTCCATCCGAAAGTGAGAGTGGTAGAAGGTAATAGAGGGTGAGTCTGGAGTGTGAACCCTTCCCATCCCATCCCTTCCCATCCCCAATTGATTGACCATTCCCCTCTACTCTCTTCCCCTTCCCTTCTTATCGTTGTTATTTATTTGCAACACACTCTCTCTCTCCATGGGTAGAACACTCTTCGTGGTCGCCTTCGTGTAAGTCCACTTTCTATTCCAACTGGTTATCATACCCACTTCCAGTGTTGCCAGAGTCAATCCCAAAGTTCATTCATCCTCTCTACGTTCTCATTCGTGCAGTCGTCTCTGATACATAGAGACGACCGCGCGAGAGAAAGAACAGAGAGGAGGAATGAACTTTGGGATTCACTCTGCCAATACTACTCACTGTGTATCCATTCGTCTTCTTCAGTGGCATCGTCCTTTCCTTCTTCTCTTTTCACTCTCGGTTCAATCAGGGAAACATCATCAGCGTGTCATACGAGTCAGTTTATCTCTCCTTTGCCTTTGATCCAATCAATAATTGTTTGTATACTGTATAATTAGAAGATGTTACAGTATCCCTACAGTATCCTCTTCAGATTGCCTCCTCCTCCTGCCTTCACGGGTCCTCTTGCAGTCAACGATGCTCTATCCAAGGCTGAACTTATTCTGGAAGGAAAGGTCACAGGACCAGAGAGCATCCATGTTGAAGGAGGTCAGTTGAATGAGTCAATTGAGATGATGAAGATGATCTTTAGACATTCTGTACACTGCAACTTCGGATGGGAGAATTCTCAAGGTGCAAGGAGACAAGATCGTCAAGGAGATCAGACTGACCAAGGAGAAGAACTGTGGTTTGTTTTTGTTGTTATCGTACCCCTTGCTCGATACAGTATACTCATTGATACAGTATCATCATTTGAGGTGCATTTGATCGTGAGCATTTGTGTGGTCGTCCACTTGGCATTCGTCGTCTGAACAAGCAGAAACTCATCGTCATCGATGCTTATCTCGGACTCTTTGAGGTTGACTTCGATACAGGTTTCCTTTGGCATTCTTCATTTGTGACACTGTTATTATCCAGGATCCCATCGTCTTCTAATGGATGGACATCGTCCCATCGAGGGAATTCTTCCCAGATTCCTCAACGATATCGACATCCTGTCAGAAGACGAAGTGGTCATGACTGATTCATCGACAATCAATCCTCGTCGTGACTTCATGAAGGAACTTCTAGAGTCCAGTCCTTCTGGAAGGTCAGTTGTCCTTTCCCAATGAATCCTTCTCAACTTCCCCTTTCAGAGTACTCCTCCATCGAATCTCAACTGGTGAAACCACAGTCTTGGCCAAGGGAATCGCATTCGCTAATGGAATTCAGGTACGTTCTATTCATTTAGAAATGATATCTAAAGTGTGCAGGTGCTCCCTGACAAGAAGTCACTCGTTGTATGTGAAATGGGAAGGGCGAGAGTACTCAGGTGAGTACACTTATTCCGTTCCTTTTCTGATTCACAACAAAACGAGTAAAAGTGCTGCTGAAATTCACTTGATTTGAGAGCTCATGTAATATAGAATTTAACGGATTAATCTCAGATACTGGCTGAGTGGTGCTAAGAAAGGCAAATTGGAAGTCTTCATTGATAATCTTCCCGGTCTACCAGACAACATTCGACTATCCACAAATGGAACACTATGGGTAATTAGCTTAGTTTTCCTTTTTCGATGACAATTTGTTAAAATGATTCAGGTTGGCATTGGTGCTCTTCGTCGTGATGGAGTATTCAATCCCATAGAATACTTAAGCACGTCCCCAAGAGTCAGAGAGACCCTCATTCAGGTTAGACTACCGTAATCGGTCGTTCACTTACAGTACTCATCCAGGTTCTGCCGACGTTCGTCCTGCGTGAACAATTCCCGAAGTTGGCTAACAAACACGCGATTATTGTGCAGATTGGATTAGATGTAAGTAACACAGTATCCTTCATTTATACTGAAATATTCATTTGATTACGGTAGAAATGGCATACATTTGAGGGAAAGATCATCTCGAGTCTACAGGATGAAAAGGGCAGCAAAGTTCACGGAGTCTCACAGGTTGGACAATTCTATTCCGAGCGGGAATCAATTGTTGTTGCAGGTGACTGACACCAAGGAATATTTGTACATGGGAAGCTTCAATGCACCTTTCATTGCAAGAATTCGCAAGAACTGAAAGAGAGGATACAGTATTATTGTGGTAAGCGGAACTGAAAAAAATCAGTACGCGCCTATGTGTTCCTATGTTTATCCGAATTTATTATTGTTTTGAAACATATACCAACGTTATTTTGACACACTTTGTTAGATCGATATTTCGCTAGACCATTGCTCAGAGGACTCCAAAATGCTTTCATAAATCATTTTTGGTTAATCCATATCAAAATACGTTGAAAAACAGCTCAAATTCACAAGTTCACAATTGCGTTCGAATATGCTTCAATGCGCCTTTATATAATAATTACGACACTATGCGCCAAGTAGCGTAATGTTTATAGGACCGGCGAAAAGAGTCATGTGTACCAGCTATGTCAATCCATTTTTCCACAATAATAGAATAGAGAGATTGTCTAGTCGATATTGACGAGTAGCCATAGATAAGTTATTATTGGAGAAGCCTCACTGACGATACGAGTCGGATTGTATGCATTTCATACAGATAAACAATGCTTATTCAAGTGAATGAGGGACAAAGAATGGAAGAGGAAGTAATGCAAGGATGTTTACATGTTCATCCACACATCACAATCCCTATAAAGACCTCGTGGAGAAAGAGGATAGAAACGGATGGAGATATGCGAAAGATCTTCTTAATCTTAATCATACTGTCGTCATCGAAGGCGGATGAAGAGATCGAGGAGCCGGAGAAAGGAACGAAGATTCTAACTGTGGTGAGAGATCGGTCACACTTTTCAACCATTCAAAGTCCTTCAGACGTCCACGGCCAAATCTACTTCTCAGCCTTCTACATCTGCATCATCTGCATCAACGTCATCTAAGACAACCTCCATCAAACCAACGACCAAGGACACGAAGATCGACATCGGCGACTTCTTCAAGTCTACAGCAGTAAAACTTCTCAATTCAATGTTCCCGTCGACTTTGTGAGATTTCAGACTACACAAGATCCGGATAAGTCTTCGTCCGCTACATCGGAAACAACAACTTCATGGGATATCTCGACAACGACAGAGGATATGGATCACACAATAGGGAAGAAGGACATTAGAAACGAGTGAACGATTGTCATTTTCAGTGATGCCATGTCGAGACACTTACAACAAGTGTGGAATAAGGAAACGATATTGCACGTAAGCGTTAATACGATTTGTTTCAGGGAATATTCATTTGTGAAGTATAATGACCATATTCAGAGTACCATCCTACTACGATCTTATGACTGTCAAGTGTCCTTTCACGTGTGGACGATGCAAGGATATAAGCAGGAGAAGTGATGAGAACGAAGAGAGAAATGGAGAATGCAGGGACACTGATGAGAAGTGAGAAGACACAGATCCCAAACTTCCCTCTGGCCAGGATTCGATTCAATTCGCTTGTCTATGAAATGCCAATGTTTTCAGGTGTCAAGACCTCGTAGCCCTCGGATTCTGTTTCGGTAGTGAGAATGAGCAGTTGAAGAGGAAGTATTGTGCACAGTCATGTGGACTGTGCCACTAATTTATGCGTCAATAAAGAACCTTTTCTACTCAACGAGACAGTATCACTCATTCTTGAAGAGTTTCGGCCTTGATTGGAATGAGATCACGATGTCTGAGTAGAGAGAAGAGAGGGAGAAGAGAGGGAGGGTCATCCACTTTTGAACTGTTCGGGAGAACAAAACTCAGCGAATGCACAACTCATTTCATTGATTGTGTACTCGTGTCTATTGATCAGTTCACTATCCATGTCCCTCCTTCTACTCCCTTTCCTCTTATTGGCAGTTGTTGCACAACCAGAATATGAGGAGTACAAGGAACGAAAGGAGTTCCATCGTGAGTCTTTTGTGGATGAAACGTCTTTTTGTTCTCCAATCGTTGGTTTAACGGACTTCAGGGTATTTCTGCACTCGTCATCCCAATTCGATTACTTGTCGGAGACCCTACACGATAGAAACGTTCGAGAGGGAGAAGGATGGGACACTTTATGGAGGAAGAAGAGGACCAAATAGGTGAACATCTCAAGAATATTCACAAGTAGAGACCGTGAATTGACTCAGATATTGACAGCCGCTAATTTATAGCCGTCTAGACTAGGGTGTCGCTGATGGTGACTATATTGACAGCCGCCATTTCTAATCGTCTAATCCCACTCCTAGCGGTCGTCACTCACTTCACAGAGACAACAGCTCGGAGTGGAATTAGATGGTTCGAAATGGCGGCTGTCAATATAGCCACCATCAGCGACACCCTAGTCTAAACTCATTTTTAGCTGTGGTTTCTCACTTCGCAGAGACGACTGCTAGGAATGAAGTTAGACGGATAGGAATGAACCGCTGTCAATATAGTCCCATTAGTGACACCCTTGTAAAGATGGAGGAACTCAGATGGGATGAAGATGAACATGATTCGGACCCAGATTATGAATCTCGATTGTATCGAACTTATCAGAAGATAAAGGAAGAAAGAGACGAAGATGAACCGTGAGATGAGTGTGAGAGTGTGAACAAGTAACCATTTAGAGTGGTGATTGACTAATCAGTTCGAGTTAATGTGTGCTGTGTTGTGTACAAATTGATTGTGAGATAGCGTAGCTGCCATGATCATAGCTGACTTATTTAATCTTAATTGTTTCAACAAGCTAACTGCTAAAGTGATGTCGTGTAAGAGCAGATATGTGACTACCGAGATAGATCAGAGAATTATATTGTGGTTACAATTCTCTGTTCTATCTCCGTAATCAAAGATCTGCAACAGTTCTTCGACGAAGACGAACTATTTCGAACCGTGTGCTAACCTACTTCGTTCAAAAACACACTTTAGCACAAAAGGGGAAAGTCACAAATTTCCTTTAGGAGAATCCACATTCATCATCACTACACGGAACCACAGAGACAGTACTATCCGAGGTGAATTACTTGTTATTCCATCCCATAACAATGATTAACAGATACAACTATTACCCTTCGTACGGGTACGGTGGCTATGGCGGTGGATATGGATATCCATACGGTAGACAACATATAATGGAAGATATAGTTATCGTATATTTGTCAGGTGGCTATGGTGGCTATGGTGGTGGTGGTGGTGGTGGTCTCTTCAGCCTGGGCATGCAACGTGGATTGGGAATTTCTACACCAATTGGAGGATTCGGAATTGGAAGCAGCTTTGGTATTGGAATTGGATGAAAACAACGCTTTCATGTTGTCTTGTATATAAATTGTTCTGTATAAACATTTGATCCATTTGATGTTCGATCACACGAATTCTATTTAGCTGTGCTATATTGGACTTTCTTCATATCTCCCGTCATTTTGACCTAGTATTGGCTTCATTGATATCTTGAGAAACCCAATGGATCTTCCAAAAATAACAAGCAACGAAAAAAACAACGATTTTGCAAAGAGAAGTATTCAGGGAACCAATCACCCAGCAAACTCTCCTTTGTACATAAATACGAATTCGCTTTCTTTCAGTTGTATTCGTTTAATTCAAGGATATATGAGAACAATTCCCCTATACCTTCCTCGATGATCATAGACCATGTTATCGAGGAAGTAAGATCACTGACCTGTTGTATTCACGTACATATTACAATGCAGATGTACAAGGTGGCCACAAATAACACAATAGACGTAACACGATGTGATCATGCGTATCCGACCAGTTGTGTCGCCATGTGACTCAAAAGTTCCATGAAGATGAACTGGAGAATAGCCAGACAAATCATTGTTGGGACAAAGTACCTCAAGCGGCTGGTTGCTTCCAGCAATGATTCTTTTTGCTAATCACGAAGGAGCATCTTGGAGATCGTTAAATGGCAATTCGTCAGAGGACTATTATCTTTGTTGCTTTGGCAGAGCAGATTGGAGGGATGGAAGGACATAAGAAGTTGTCATGTTCTCGATCCATCCACTCCCACTCATCATCTGTGAAGAGGGAAAGATAGATTGAATGGACAATCACAACTGACCAACTGACTCTTCCACTCTATTCCACGCAACTTACACTCCTGCACATGTCTTTCAGAGTAAGTTGAACTATTCTTTTAATTTCTTGTTGTTTCATCATGAGATGTCGCATGGCTTATATACAAATTGATACAATTGAACTAGACTCTTCCCTGAATTGCCGTAAGTGTTCTTTCCCCGCTCGCTTCTACCTCCAATAAATGCTTGTTTGACCTCCACTTCCATCAGTCGAATGGAATTTGTTCTACGCGTCAGGAGCCGCACTACCAGAAATGACGATAGGGCGGGGTTTATCCTAGAAAGAACTAAGACTGGCGCCCTCGTGGAAAGGCCCATACCATCCGCCTCTCGCTCCACCCTTCCAGGTATACCTCCCTGTCCTCACTATTCCCAGTGGGTAACGATAGTCCATTTTCGTGTGGGGCGAACGACTGAAATAAGCGATCTCCTTTGCATCCAGACTCCTCCCCCTTCCCCTCTCATCCTCATTCCACTCCATCCATCGTGTATCTTACTACACGTGCCACTCATTTACACCTCCTCCATCACTCATTGTCCCCTTTACTCCCATAATGCATCTTCTTCGAAGATCTCTACTTGATCCATCTGAATTCGTTCCTGATTCTCCCAATGAGAGTCTCCTCATTCCTCCTCGACCTTCACCCACTTTATCTACAGATGTCCGCATATTTGTGAGTCTCAAGATATAATCATTTCATGGGGGCCTAAATGGAGTCTGTCCCATTGGGGGAATTCGGGTCCTCACGCCACTTTCTCATTCGGGGATCAATCGGGGCATGGGAACGTTCCATGGAAGATGACATTGAATGAGGTCTTCATCATCTTCTTCACTAATACACACACAAACAAAACGTCCCCATATGCACCTTTTCCTGGGGGAAGGAAGGAAGAGGACCGGTGCACTTCAGGTAATTGTATGACGGGACAAGCAGCCACAACAGGAACGGGTGGGCAATCACAGATGCAGCCACCTTACAAATAGGTCTAGGGGGGGGGGGAATGGGAGAGACCATTGCATGGAAGGAGTAGTGTCAACAGTTATCGTCCTTCGTTATGCAATCGTCGCTCATATAGTCATTAACTCAGAAATTCCTGTTGGTCCGGTAGTGTGCATCGCGTGGTGTGGAGATAGGCATAAGGTGAATATATCTTTCTCGCTGGTATCATGTCATGCAGCCTCCTCACTTTACGCCCCCATAAGGTATCCTATACATGAAGGATGCTCATGTCACAGAATAACAAATATTATCTTATATATCCCCACGTACCACACCAATTTCCTGTTCTGCAGAGACCCTGAATAGTGTCCCAATGGAAACTGAATCCACACAAAACGGGGCAGCTCCTCCTTGATTCAATTAAACGACCCTTCTTTGGACTCCCAAAAGACACGCAGTGCATGCTTACACACATTGGACGATAATCTGTTCCTTGGGAGAGATTTGGTCTTCGTGGTTGTAGGAAGAGTCCTGGGAATGGGAGGGAAAGGGTCAGAGATGAGTCAGTGAAGAGATTGTTGCAGGGCTTCCAAGTTGGAGAGATCGTAACATTCTGTCTGCTGGGATTCGCTGTTCTACTCACGTGTGCTGTTGTCGCCTACTACAAATGTCTAGCACCCAGTGAGTTACTGTTCACTTAATGCTACTACAATATGCATGCTGATTGTTCTTTTCATTGCTTGATGTTGGTTGCTGAGACCATGACTTCATGTAAATATTGTGTTGATGACATCATGGTCTTTGGAACATGGTCATCATCATATTGTTGTGGTTGACATGGGAATCCACCCATAAGGGAATCCTCATGTGATATCAACACCCTCGATCCCCCATTCCTTCTCTCCAATTAGTCTTGCGGGGATTCACTGTGCAACTTCTCGAGGGTCGTCCGATTACTCGAGGGGCATTTCTGCACGGGGGAGACTGATACCGTATTCAGAGATTGGGTGACTCACGTAGAGTTCTCTTGGCAACAAATCAGAATGGATTGCACCCGGAAGGAGGATTCTTTTTGTAAAAATGCACATTCTTCCACAAGATTCTCTTATCTCGTGAGAAGATCATTCACTTTCCAATCTCCCCCCGTTGATTCATAGCCCACATTAGAATTTGCAGCTATCTGCTCACCAAGGGGCTGGTTGCAAAATACTCCACATACATTCAGTCTATTGCCTTAAGATGTTCGGTTCCACCAGCCCGTGAGATGTTTTCGGACCTCACGCGCATTAGATGTACTTATTTCGAATTCCGTGACGCTTTTGGGTGTAATTCTCTCCGTGTGGGAATATGTTCTCCGTCTCATCGTCTTTTCCACATAAGACATTCATTGGCTGATGGCACTCATACCACATTAGGCAAAAGGGTCGCCAAATGATATGGAGGAGAGGGCGAAATATGAGGAGTGAGAGAAGTGATGAAGACCTTCTCGCCCCAAAGACAAACCAACAAGCGCAATTATTAATTAGTGCATGTGGACAAGAATTAAAGATCACCTCGTTTGATGTACCAAATTTGATCTAGTCTGTAACAGAGGAAGGAAGTAAAGGGCAGTAAGAGATTGAAATGTTGAGCTGATATTGGCGTCCTCTAATTACATTTGAGGTCTGGAAGCGAGGACGAGAGTGGTATTCAACCCGAAAGAGAACAGACGAATATCTCGATATGGAAAAGAGTTGTTCGGAAGATTCGTCAAACATAAGAACTCGAACCCAAGTTACTGATTGTTCATTCCATCATTTCTCCACTTCTTCCACTGCCTTGTGCTCCCTTTTATGGCAATATCCTATGGTTCGTCTCCTTTTTAGACGGGTGCAAATGTACAAAAGTTGCATATTTCCATTATATAATTCCATATTCAATTGTTCATCAACGTGTTCAAAATCAGACAGTAATGTATAAACTGTAAATTATCCTACGGTTATGAAATAAAACAACAAGCTATGAAAGTATTCATCCGTTTTCTGAGTTTCATCTACATCCATGAATGATTATCGGAATGCGATGGGTAAAATTTACAATGAAATGTACATACATTGGACAACTGGGTATGTTTAGATGGTGGTATCACAGTAAGGAAGCAAAACTGAGAAAGTATGCAATGATCAGTATAGAACTAGACTAAACCGGATGGACTAGATGAATAATTAAGAGGTATTTGGATGTGTGATCTACCATATTCACAATCAGGTGTTTGCAAATCTCGTAAATGCTCTTTGGGAAGGCACAAACAAAATTATCGTAAAGGCGCTTAAGTTGGCTAACCGTTTCAAGCATAGGCTTTGGATAAATCTTACATAGTAAAGTCTAGTTGAAAATAGGAAAAAATTAGCTATGAACAATTGTACTCCATAGGAGTAGAAAGTGTGGAGGGACTCACATATAAATGAATTGTGTGATTTCCGGTTGAAGATGTTCTGCACGGGCGAGAACAGAATGGAACCATCCTGAATTGACTTCATTTCCAACATGACAATGTTCATTTTATTCACGACTATTTTAAAATTCCAGGTGATTATTTCTCATTTGTTCAAAATTGATGCACTCACCATCACTCTGTAGATCCAATGCCTTTCGTGCAGAATCCAACTTGAATCGAGATGAACGAGAAGCGTGTCCCTTCTCATAGGGAGAAGGCTCACTGAAGAATCAGGACTCTTACACCGAAAGTGCGAGGTTACGGTACCTGGCATCTTTGACGTATGCAATGAATGCACGCGCCGTGTTGTCCAGAACGAGATTGAACTGGCCACAGAAGCCAATTCTGTGTAGAGAACTCGTTATGTTCCTATTGATATCCTTGTTTACCTGGCTGAGTCTTCGACAGGCAGAAGTGCCATTCTCCTCAAGAACGTCGTCACTTGTTCCAGAGGCTTCACTGGTGACAATTCACTCAATAACACAAATTACATTCTGGATCGTTCAGTAGGAAGCATGTAAAACATTCGAAAGGAAACAATTTTAAAATGTGCTTTCATAAGTATGGATACAAAAAGGAGTGCAACGTACATCTTCCGGCCACTTCCTTCCGTTGGCCGACCGAGGATCGAGTTCACGCAGGCTAAATCAACTCTGCAAATAGATACTGTACCGGCATACATATATATTTACACTTTAACCGTATGAATACTAACTACCGTACCCCACCTTCTCTTGAGGAGTGCGTGTTTGGGAAACGGAGACGAGATGAGAACAATGGATCTTTCTACGTCGATGATACACGTGGGCCAAGGGGCAAAGGAAGCAGATGAGAGGACGGTGGAAAGGGAACTCTTAAAGAGAATGACATTCATTTCAAGGTCAGGATGAATCAATTCTAGGGTGTCGCTAATGGGAGGTTATTGACAGGCGTCTAATTTCATTTCTAGCGATTGTCCCAGCGAAGTGAGAGACGACTGCTAGGAATGAAGTGTAGACGACTGTCAATAACGTCCCATTATCGACACCCTAGATTCTCCTAATGGAAAAAAGATTTGCTCTTAATATTGTAGAGTATGTTAGTGATGGAAGACAAGGAATCACTTTGACTACAGCCTGTAGTGACACGTATGGTGAGTATTCATGTCTGAGTGGACGAAGGGCAGTCCATCGAATGGACTCAGGAACGAAGAGGATAAGAGTGTGCAGGAGCTGAATCGGTCAACTCAAACGAGGCAATAATAATAAATGCTACTAAATACTACAGAATCGAAGAAAATTTTATACTTATTTCGAAACTTTGATTGACAATAAAAAGAAGACTAACTCTGGTTAGAATATGTGGATGGCTTCCCACCAGTACACAACGACCGCCTGCCTGAATAGGATACAGTTTGACAAAGGAAGAAGTTTTAGACATTTTATAAAGGCATGATAGTGAATATTGGGAAATAACTACGACTATCAACCAGGATGTCCCACCCGTAGACATCCAGAGATAGCCCTGGCCATGAGAGAAGACAGAGCAGAGAGAGAGGGTAACGAAGGAGTACAGAAGTGTGTGCGCTTGATCTGCAAGTAAAGAGATAGCGGCATCACTGCATCTGCTACAGTATACCTTCAATGAGGCTCCCTTTGGAAGGAGTGGGAATCTCTCCAGTGCACCCAGGAGTGACAGTACACGAGTCCATTCTGATGTCAGACGAACTACCGTATCCTCTGGTTCCTCCTGCAAGGTATGATCACTATCTAACGTGTTGACGGTTTGTAGTTTTAATCCCATTTCGCACAGACTACGACCTCCCATTATTTTCGACCTTGAGTGAAATGAAGATGAGAGAAGGAAAAAGAAGTGAGTGAATGAGGAACAACAGTGGCTATCGTCTCATACTCATAACACTCAATGATTACTTTGCGACTACGACAAAAAGTAACGAGGACATACTTTCATCGTAGCCGAACTATAAAAGGAGGGGGGGGGGGGGAAAAACAGCGTTAAACTGTATAGGAATAAAATCGGTTTAAAGCAGGAAAAACCGAGGTTGGGATTAGCGTGCGTTTTATTT